>JAZHYW010004361.1:0-33663 GCA_037355805.1 Ixodes ricinus
TTGTAACTGTCTCGCGAATCGTAATAAACTGATGACAAACAAAAAAACTGTTCTAAAACTAAAACTGTGAACTCATTTTCAAATCCACCAAAATAATATTGCCACGCCGTATATTTCTGGGATTTCGGAAATGAGCAGCAGCGCAGTAGGAAATCTCAAATTTACTTTGTATGAAAATATCTTCATGACCATCAGGTAACTTCATGAACATCGGATATCTTCATGAACACCAGACACGTAATTACTTTCATCGTGTATGTTTTAAAAAATAAAATAAAAACTACATGTTAGGGACGGTTACCATGTGGGACCAGCTTCGAAGAGTCAAGGAGCCACACCTTCGCTGTCCCGAAGACCCGATCTCCACACACCTTCTCTCCACCCCCGTCCCCAGAATCCGAAAAAATGACACCCACCGACGACAAGACGGCTTACTACGATCCATTACGGGAAGTACAAGCCGCTCGAGCTGCCCTCAAGAAACACGTTACAACGAAAAACAAGGAAAGCACCTTGTAGCATTCCCTCTGGATTCCGGAGGCACGAGACAGTTCTTCTCAGAAGACTACAAGCTAATGCCGCCATCACCCCCCCCCCCCCCACCCAAAAAAAAAAAACCTAAGGAAATGGAGCGTACCAAAAGAGCGAAAACAGAACCAGATTTCGTGCTGGAGCGCAAAAAGTGCAAACAAAAAGAAGAGTTAGCTCCAGCTAACCTGCAGTACCTCCTATGGAACTGCAAACAGGGCGATTAATTAAGAACGCAGAGATGCCTTAGCCGAACTCAGCCCACAGGAGAAGCCAAACATACTTCAAAACTTGATCGATCCAGTAGGCCAGTGGTCTCAAACATACATAGGTAAATTACTTCCAAAATGTAATTTAATTACAATTACTCTGCTTCAAAAGCAGTTTAACTACAACTACAATTACTACTATGCGAAAAGTAATTAATTACAATTACAAATTACTTTTCAAAAGTAATGCAATTACTTTACAATTACTTATTTCTGAGCGCAACCCGACGTGGGCAATATAACTTTAAACAAGTTGTATAGAATGCAACGTATTCGTTCATTCCTTGCCCCAATGTTCACGTGTTGTACTTTCTTTTTATGCATTGTGTTAAATTCATGATAGAACTTGACAGTATGGGGCAATGAAGTACTACGTTCTTATATTTTAATAAATAATAATAAATTAGTTGATATGCTGGAAGACGCCACATCGCCACAAAAAAAAATTAGGTTGACAGACGTTTGTTAGCCAGGCAAATAAAAATGGGACAATTAGTCATATAGGAATATTTTACAAGTGTTAATATAAAAGTAAAATCCACACGCGCTAATACGACCACATTCACATACAAACATCATGGTATTGTAAATTATTTACATTGAGTTGAAATTATAATGCGTCAGAAATATATAGGCACCGAATCGGGGCTCCCGAATCATTGGTGACAATATTCCCAGGTGCCAGGCCAGTCTCAAAAGTGCTTATGCAAATAATATCCGAAGTAAAGCCAACAGACAATAAACTTGAAAATACTACAAATATGCACATATGCGACATTACTGGAAGAGGGACGTAAAAGTACTGGCAAAAGGTAAGTAAAACAACCTGATACCTTAGCGGCTGAGATGTTTTGATGGCGCCCTCCTATGGTTCCCCCTTGTGACGTCATTATCTTGCGGACAACAAGTGCGATGGTGTCTTGTAAATATCATGATGCGAGCTCGAAATCATTGCGCTCTCAAAGGAGCACTGCCAACACCGTCAAAATTAAAGTTCTTTCGTTCCTCTTATTTCCATCGATGATAAATCCCCTTCCGACGTCATAGTCAGCGTTCGGCCAATCGTGGAAGGCCGACCACAGCGACGCTTTCGTCGCGCACGGGGCTAATACTCGTCTCACCTTAGTATGGACTATTGTTAGCTGCGCGTGCTATGGGCGCGAGCTAGTCGCTTTGAATGAAGTCGCGGCGGCTGCACGAGCGCTCGTGCAGCAAGTGCTCTAGTCAAGGCAGTCAAAGCTGGCTGCTCGCCGCTAGCACAGCCTTCGCGGTTAGTCCATGCTAGGGTGAGATCGAAGTATAGACATTTAAAATTCCCAACCTCGGCTAATAGCTGAAGGTCAATTTTTTTTTCTTGAATATTTTGGCATGTTTACGCTATTATTTTCTGCTCGCACCGCAGACGTCGCTACACGGCGCCGTCGAGGTAGGCTCCAAAGAGGATTATCTCTTAGCCCGCAGTGTAAGCAACAAAACAACAAACAATGCGAAGCTATTTATGTTGTCCGTGTGTGTGAGTTTGTGTCTGTGTGTAAGTGTTTCACCGAGAGCTACGCCGCCTGTGAGAGCGCCGAGGCTTTCAGAGAGGTTCCGTCGGCGCCGCAAAGTTTTGCGAAAGTAATTGTAATTGTGCCTGAAATTGTGCTATTACTTACGGTAGAAAGTAATTAAATTGCAATTCTTTTTAGACAAAGGTAATGAATTACAATTACAAATTACCAAGAAAAGTAGTTAAATTACAGTAATTCAATTACAGTAATTGAATTACAACCCAAGTATGGTCTCAAACTCATTTGAGTGTGGGAGCCCAACAGCCCACACCGGAAATGTCGAAGGCCAACGCAAGACGAGGGGGGAGGGAGGGGGGGGGGGGTTCAAAAGATTGTAAAGAGACGTTGTGCTTTATGGTTTTCGTAAACTCACAGTTTAGCCTGGTTTAGCCACTGAGATCTTTAGATTTGATTTGTTTATATGACTAATTTGGGCCCTGATATAATAAGAAATAAAATAACACCGCCAGGCCAACGTCCTGGCATCTCTAATGAAACAAGAGAGCAGGTACAGCTGTCGTTCCCGTTGCTCAATTCACTCAGAAATGACCCAGCTCAACATGTCTCTCAAAAGAATCAGTTAATTTGGCAGCTGTTGCTTTCCTGATGATTTTTATTACAACACTCTGAACAAATACTTGTATTTTAATGACGATAATTTTTTTGAAGGCGAGAATCGGAGCTCGTAGCTTTATCTTTGGCAGTTGTTCATGCTGACTGAGAGTTCGTGCAGCCGAGATGCATCCTTCAACGAATCAGCTCGCGCTTGCAGCCTAGTACCGGAATCGTTCTACATTATAAACAGCTGGGAAGTACAAATTAAAACGAAACAAAGGGCAAATGAATACAGGTAAGTATAAAATATGTGAATATGTTAAAATACCAGAGCTACTTTTCGAGCGAAAATGAATAGACGAGATGAGATCACGACGGCGCACGCTATTTCTAGCGCTCGAGACTTGTAGCCGGTTGCCTGCGGGCCACGTCTCAGCGAGTTGCAGGCCGCGTGTTTGAGACCCTGCAGTAGCCGAAGCAGCACGACGCAATTCTATCCTGGCCAACGTCCTCGGCTTTCTAGAAATCGGCCTACTCTAAAATATTAATAATAATAATTTTAAGGGGTTCTTCGGCTTGTCCCTAATTTGCACCCTAAAAAGTTATCTTAAGCACCCACTTAAAGGGTTCTTCGTGAAAACCATATCAGCAATTCTTTTAAGCTCCTTTTTTATGCGAGAGCACTTCATCGCCCAGTTGCCTTTCTAGTGCGCCAGGGGGCGATAGCGCTTGAGGCGAACTAGAGTTCCTGTATATAGCTACCTACCTTCGGGGAAGCATATCGAGGAACTCTAAGGCGAACCCTAGCGAAACCGTTCTTCACGAGCTGAAAGAGTTCTTGGGGCGTCAAAAAACCTGCCAGAAACGGATTCTTTTTTTTACTTTAGAGTGTAGGAAAGAATTTTTAAGCTCTCCCCCAACGCCCCCAGAACCCACCTCCCGCCACCCCTCTGACCCCACCGTACCGTACATTGCCAGTTGGAACCTTGTACCAACAAAAGCCTATCGAACAGAACCGAAGAGTCAATTTGAACATTGTTTTCTGCGGTGATACGCGTCTCTACGGGGAACGCTGCTTGTGATCCAAGGCACAAGAGATAAGCATAGTGCGTCATTTGTTCACCTCCAAGATAAACAAGGCCGTACTGCCCAGAGCCGTAGGCC
The DNA here is from genome assembly GCA_037355805.1 of Ixodes ricinus. Classification (NCBI taxonomy): domain Eukaryota; kingdom Metazoa; phylum Arthropoda; class Arachnida; order Ixodida; family Ixodidae; genus Ixodes; species Ixodes ricinus. The sequence goes on from JAZHYW010004361.1 coordinate 4,067, forward strand.
CGCGCGGGGTACATTTGACATGTGCTGCATCCGTGTTGGGCTGGTATTCGGATTCAATCAGTGGGAGTCCAAGCCAAACGCTGACCCACCACTCGTGTCCCATCTGCTACACGCTGCTCCACTGGCTACTCGAACGCTGGGCCGGTAGCGTCCAACTTAAAATTTGTCTTTGTGGATTCTAAATTGAATCTTTATATTCTTAATAGAATACGAAATTTAATCAAGGTTTTTTTTCTGGCGCGTTATGATCCAAGAAATATTTCCACGAATATGGAAGCAGTTTCAAAATAATGACAGGGATCGTTTAAAGAATCGACCTCCCACAACTCAGCCAATGAAAAAAAAAAAGTTTTTATTTTGCATTTATTTTGATAATAATATATAAAGAAGCCTCTTAGTCACATTTTAAAAAGGTGTTATTTATGCCTCTCTCGCGCAATTTTTGCTCAAACTTGGGAGTATACGATAGCTGACGTCGCAATAGTTCGCCTCCAACATTACACATGAGAAAAAAGGTATTTGTCAGCTGGTGCAGGACTTGACAAAATCGCTGCTGGTATTTCACGAAGCCCTACTCGGGGACTTGCCCGTACCATTTTGAGCGCCGATTAAGTTGTGTGACTGTGCGCACGCTCTCCTCTCCTCAGAAACGCCGAGAAAAATTGTTCCAGAGTATAGGCCCACTCAACGCCTCATGGCGATTTTGTAAAAATATACTTTGCTGTTTCGGAGTGATTTACATCGTGCAATAAATTGTACGAGTGAATTATAAAATTGTATTTTCCGCCAAAAAACATGATTTCAAATCCGATCTGAATATGCTGCATCAGTGGCCGTGCCTCCTTCGTACTTTTCAAATTACCCGACTCTCAAGGTTTTTCCCTCAATATTTTCATTAATTTCCCTGACGATTACGAAATAATGAAACTGGAAACTGGCTGTCAAGGTATAATACATGAAAATGCCTTGCAGTTTAAAACATCCATTGAAATTACAAGGAGCAGAGATGGAAGACGGACTTGAGCTGTATTCATGCGATAATTGTTGCTGATTGCCTTCTGACTTGGCTCACAACAATGCTACCGTTACTGTTACTGCCGTGGAATTGGATTCTTTGTCAATAGAGTGTATGCATGTGGAAACAGTGGATTCTGGGCCGAATATTTTCAAACCGAATAGTTGCTTCGCCTTTCTCTAAACCCTTCACTATGTTGGCACAAAGCTTAAAAATCCAGCTGAATTCGTTAAGGTTGTTACCAATCTTACATTTGTCCGTTGCTAAGATCAGTTAACTTTAATCGGATTATTTATTTCGGACACAACAGAATTGATTCCACTTGTGATGGAGTGCCACTGGCGCCCTCTAGGCGACTGGTGCGCAGCTGACATTTTTAGTTGCGAACCAGTCACTGAGAGGGCGCCAGTTGCGCTTCATTTAAAGTGGAAGCATCATTCAACCTTCACCTTGAGAACTTCCCCTAAAATCATTAATTGGCCTGCATAGTTCAAAGCATACATAGGGGTGTAAAAAAAAGTTTTTAAATATTAAATCTAGGGTAATGCACGTCTATACTAAATCTATGGGATTTATGTCACCTTGCTATACCCAAATCTCCAAACAATTCATTAAAAAAGAAACATGCCAAATATCAAAATTTAATTTTAAAAATTCTTTTTTTTTTTAGATAAATATATTAAGTGCGTGAACGTACACCATCCCGCTCTAAAGCGGGACTTGGAAGGAGCCAGCTCCGCGGGCATCGCTTCTCCACAGTGCACTAGCGCTCGGCGAGAAGCGCACTCAACGGGGCTAACCAACCCGCCGCGACCACGACTTTGCCAACACTTCGAGAAGTACGAACATTAAAGTTAAGTACGAACATTACAGTTCATCTCGAGATAACTAAAATTTGTACGAAAGAACCGCCGACAGTACAGGTTACTATACATGGCGGAATGTCAGCAGCAGGTGGTGTGGCCCACGCTGATCTTGTACACAGGACAGCGCAAATAGCTCGTTAGGAAAAGCTACTAAAATAGAGGCAACAAGTACTGAAGGCAGCAGGGATTTAGAGAGAGGGTTGCCACTCTTGTAAACAAGCTCTAACAAAAGCAGTGGCAGAACAATGGCTAATACTACTACAGGAGAAAAAAGGATGGCTGACACATATTATGGACCGGTAACTTTTTCGTGTTCACCTTTGTTACTTACTAATTAATTGGTTTACACTGTGGTCTCTCCTTCTATATCATACTTTAGCAACGAATTTCACCAACTGCATCTGGCCACATATTGCCTTCTCAACAGTTCTGAACCTGGGGCCCGTTGCCTTTTAATGCTTTTGGTAAAAACTCTACAAGCCCAAGTTTGGAAAACCCAAAGTGCCCTTCAGATCACCCATGTTCATAAACAACCTCTATGACCAAACTTGAAAGGAAATACTTGAGCATTTCCTGTAAGTGGATGTATGTGCCAACTGCTAGCGCCCACACACCTGGAGGTTGTAGATGCTGCCCAAAGCAGCACTAACAAATTCCAGTGAGTTGCTGACACTTTGCAGTCTTTTTCCAAGTATGACACACCAACCACAGAACCACATGTAAGAACAGCAAGAGAGCAGCTACTGTCGAAAGTGGGGGGATACAATACTAAAATCTATCTGAGCCCACCTTGTTTATCCTCAACTGTGTTTTTGTGGCGATTTCACATGTGAGAAACGTCAATGGGAAAACGTGTGGCAGCAGCTGCCACAGAATGAAAAGGGTCATGAATCATTATGGCGTTCAAACACATGATCTTGGCACTTGCTAAATGGATCTTCACTGAAGTCACCAGGTTGTTCAGTCCAGATAAAAGAAGCAATCCTTCAAAAGCGATATCATCGTACATATTTTCATTTCTAAAAAGCAACATGAAAACAAGAACACATTGCGCACGCGACTGGCCGAAAAATTTGGTGAAACAGCAGCCAGTTGTTGGGTGTACACGTCGTGCTTGCCAGAGGATGAGGTTGCAGTGACTGCTCCGTTTAATTGAGTTAACCGGGGGATGGGTTGCGCTGCCCAGATGCCTTGGGCAACTGTTACTCAGGGTGACGGCCACTCATGCCACTGCATGCTCTGCCAACACCCCCTCAGATGGAACATGAGGCAGTGCAAGGGGTAAGAGAGCGGAAACTAGAAAAGCTGAAGTGGAGAGGAGCGACCTGTTTTCCACAACGGCTTTCCTCGTGTCTGCCCTTTTCCCCTCGCACTGCCTTTCTTATGTTGTATCCGACTACAGCCAAGAAAGCCTAAGTGCTTTCCTGCGTCACTAAAGAGGCCAGCGTAGGACAGAGATTAGACACGACTACGGCGTCAGCGTTCGGCTGAAACTCGTGTCTAGTCAGCGAGAACACGACTCCTAGCTGAACGCTGATGCCGTAGTCATATCCAATCTCTGGCATATGCTGATCTTTAGTGACGCAGGAAAATTCAGCGCTTAGGCTTTCTTATCTAGGTGTTGTTGGCTCTGCCTTCACACCTCATTGAGCATCACCGCACCACTCTCACGAGTAATTTTCCCCGCCTTATCTAAATTTTTGGCTATTTCCCCGACAGTCCCAGACTTTCCAGAATGCTATGAAATTCCAACAATTCCAGGTTGGCGGACACCCTGACAGTGTTTTGCAATGCTTTTGATGCAATGGTTTTTGCTTTCTTTGTACAACTGTGCTAAGATAATACAAATACCTCAATTAGCAACTTTTATCTACTTCCACCTTCAACTAACCTTGTGCACATTTTAATTCTGATTTTGTTCACCAGATATTCTAGACTCCCTCCCAACATAAGTGTCTTTGACTTCATGTGGAAAAGCCAGCTGTAGTCACTCATGGAGCAACTCTGCAAAGCAGAAGAGAAAATGCTCCTATGATGACCATGTCACTCCACAATAGCAATATTGATTAAGTAAATGCTCCTTTCAAGCATCTGGAAAAAGACAGCTCCATTGGAAAGAGTAGCCATACAGTTTCAGTTCTGTAAGGACTCACGACAATACATGCCAGCTTTACATGCAAGAAAACAAAAGACACTTTGTTCAGGAGTGGCTGTGGAACACAGGACTGATTGCGTCCTGTAGTCCACAAAGGATACCATGTGCAAACCAGACAGACACATGTTGCACCTTCGAACGATGTCAGCAAACGCTTTCTGAGAAAGATCTACAGAAACACTCCTAACCCCTACAGCTCATTAACAAGTCCGAAGGGCCAGCTTCGTCATAACGTAAAGACACCTCAGCAGAGCAGAGGTAAAGCTCTTGGATAAGGATCTGTTTTCGAGGCTTATTTTCCATAGGATTCACTGCAGCAGCAAACATTTTTTAAATGCACACAGCACATGCTCTTCTGATGTTAACAAGTCTATCATTTCGAAGGAATAGCCAGCACAAAAACAGGGTGTGCAATTATCAGAGTGTCCTATTGTATCCTCCATGCACCATCAGGTGGCCTATGGTAACATATTAAACTGCCGACAAACAAACAAACCCTAGTCACATCCCTTTCCTCGCAGCTGGCGATTCTTCTTGAGGGGGTTTTTGGGCAGAGCTCTGTTCCTGGGGTTGACTGAGATGCCAGTCAATGGGTTTATCATAACCCATCAAGTGTTTCAACACATCTACATCATGGAAGTCCCGAATGTCCACAAACAAGGGGCGTCCCTTGGCCAACAATGTAGTAAAGGGACCTGGAACTGCGGGGATCTTGACATCCTCAGCGGTAAACTCAAATTTCCTTTTTCGGTTCAGAAGACTCAAAGTCGTTGCACTGAATTGCTTGTTGCTGCTGTCGAACCTGAGTTCTGTCACATACCTGGAAAGAAATCATTTCATTGCTACAATAAAACTCGCTGTAAAGACAGGAACTAGTTTGAGTTCATTAGTACCACAATATCACCAGAGATAGCCCACCTAAAATTGAAAACAACTATTAGTGTGAAAATGAGTGGGCCAATTTTCAGTGTACAATAAAAAAAAGTTGAAAACGTGCTAGTTTTGGATTTTGTGGCATGTTAAATTTGTGACCACAGCAAGGGGCGATAAAGCAAACACACTGTCCTTCCAAGTCAGCAATGTTTGCTTGTCTCCCGTCACAGGTAAGTAACACCATTTCTGCCAAGGTCACCATTGGCCAGAACCCTGCAATTACTAGAAGTGGGGTATCTTTCGGTGTTTTTGAAAAAGTAAAAACTCATGCCGAAAATAGGGGTGGGTTATTTTTCAGGGGTGGGGCACCTCTCGGGATATTACGGTATATAATATTGCAATCAAACTTAATGGGAGAAAATGCTATGCCTATTCTTGGCATATTTTGGTCCTTCTTTATGTGCCCATACATTGTTTTGAGCTCATGTTGAGTCATTTATTTTCTTTGTGTCCCCTTACATATATGCCACACACCTTCGACTAGCACAAATACCAATATTGAAGTATCTGCAAAAAACACTACTTTGCTCCACATACATATATTCAGAAAATAAAAATCATAGCCACAATTTAAAATGCATTATAATCAAGCTTTAGATTATTCCATTTCATATTCTGTTTAAATAAAGAGCACAGCAAGGAATTGCTCCCATAGGCAGAGTGAGTGTCTACATAGCCTCCCACATAAGGGGAAAGCCTGCGAGGTCAGCGCCAGAACCGGCCGCCAAATCTGAGAGAAAGAGCAAAGGAAGGTGCACAGCACCAGAGCGGCAGTTTTGAGAAACACACCTTTGGTTTTTTGCGGGAAAATTTTCTCTTAACCAACGGTTTAGCCTCCTCTCAGGTTAAGGCCACCTACAAGGCACCTATTGCTCCCACTCAGACACTTGCGCCACCGCTCTCTGGGGGCAAGGGGTGTTTCGTCTTGCAGTTGGCCACTGCGCTTTTCCGAGCAATGCGTGTGGTCTCTTTTCCTCCTCCCTCTTTACGGCTGCTGGGCAGGCAATTCTTCTGGCGCTGACCACGCAGGCTTTCTTCCTATTCCTATTAGGAGGCTATGCTTCTCTTGAAGATCAAAAACTAAGAAAAGAAAATGAGTATGCAAAGCAACATAGTTACCTTTTTGTAATATAGTGAAGCAGCAGTGGAGTGACGAAGATGAAAAATGAAGCAAAAATGGTCACAATCCCTATTGCAATTTTCGATGAGCCATTGAGCTGTTGCAGCAAAATGGGCTGTGCCAAAATACCCACAAAACTCGTCGTTAGAGACAAGGCTTTTACCATCTTCACCGTTGAACGAATTGTGCCCAAGTAAACCAACGTGCTGTTAGTGTGGTTTTCATGGCTGCCGTGACCCTGTGATGAGGCTGCCGATGTCAACTTCCTGTGCATGCTGGCAAGTGGCGTCAGACGCTGGAATCAGAAATAAACATCAACTTTTAAGTTATGCTAAAAAAAAAAAAGAATTTTATTCCACATTTGATGCTGTAAGCATGGCCCAGTTAGCCGCTTTTTTCCATTTTGTCACGATATAAAAGAACTACGAAAACTACTACCATAAAATCCCAAGCAAGTGCCCACTCAAAATTTTGAGATAATCATGTAAACTGGGGGATGGTTGTTCCTTAGTTCAACAAAATGTGAAGATATGTCCATTGCATATTTTCCAAATGTTACAAAATCGAGGGGATGGCGCTTATTGTAGAGTGGACGGATGCTCGGTATTTTACAGTAGTGTACGGAGAGCGCATGTGCGATACCAACTTGAGTGTTGATGTTTGGTGTTAAAAGAGCTGTGCAATGATTTTTGTAATTTCACTAAATACCGGAGAATTTATCCTCGACGTTCATAGCCTAAAAACATGCTTGTTTCTCTTCTTGCAATGCCAGTTGGGGAAAACAAATTTGAGAAAAACGAGCAGCTTTCACCCCCTCAACTCGCAGCCAGAACAAGAGGCAACATGATCTGGTGCCGATTATATGTCACCAATGTTCACCATACAGACATGCCAGGGTTGGCAAAGCACAGGGCATATGATGAGCTCAGACGTTGTTAGTTTGGTTGTTTCCATCACCGCAGAGATTTGACACGAGCCACTACCCGAACGCTCGTCGAGGCTTGATTGTAACGACTTCAAGCCAAGTGCACATGCAGTGTTTGTATCTAATCTATGAGCTGGATTTGAATACCGCCATCATAGGAAAGTCCCCGCGACATGACAAAAATGCGATCCTCATTACTATGTCATGAATAATAATAATCTGTGCTTAATAATAATCTGAGCGGCGCTGCAGAAAGGCAACAACTCATACCATGGAGACCTGCGGTGCTGCATTTAGACGATGGTGATTATGTGACGATATAATATAAAAGATGAAAATAATGGTGACTATGAGACAATATGTACAAGGGAAGGACGACACAGTCTTCTCAACATTGCAAGCACCGTTGCCCGAAGGTTTGGGAAAGGTCCAAGCGAGTCAGCAAGCGAGCTGAGGTGAACTCTCGTGGGCTGTTCAATGATTGTCTTGGATAAGAAAGCCCTGCCCCTGCCTGCCCTGCCCCCCGCCCCACCGCCCCCCCCCCCCCTTCCCCCAGTTTGGTGGTGTCATCAGCCTCACTTCAGTGAAGGCGGCGGGCTCCAGGACGTGGCCCAGTCTTGGTAGACGGCCGCCACTCCCAAGGCATTCACGTCCACAACTTAAACATAGCACCGCAGTCACCCGGTGTACCATCTTTGTTTTGCGGAGTTTTGTGAAGGCGAGACCAATAGAAAAAGTCTGCTTTTATCCTTGAAATTACACTGCGACAAAAAAAGCTTCCTGGTCAGGGGCATTGCATGCGAGTGATACTTGGGTCACACTAGTGCGAGTAAGCTTATGTAAAGTGAGAAACGTTTCTACCCATTGTCGCCTGTCACAACCTCTTTAACCCCTTAAAGGGATGCTGAACCAAACATTTCAGTGTCCATAATAAGTGGTGCACAATCTTTCCACGAGCCAGCAGCCGCCGGTGTGCACGAGCACACGCAACAAAATTGACCTCATAGTCCTGCTTTCACGCTTAAGAGGACAGTGAAATGTGTGGGCTCCGGGAGAACGAGAATAAAGACAGGCTTTTCATCTCCACACTGGGGTCTGGTGTAAAAGGTAGGCGATTGATTGGTTTAACAAGAACGTAGCTTTCACTTGTGGAGACGAAAAGCCTGTCTTTGTTCTCCTTTGCCTGGAGTCCATAAATTTCCCTGTCATCTTATGCGTGAATGAAGGACTATGACATGAATTTTGTTGCGTTTACTTGCGCACACCGGCGGCTGCTGGCACGTGGAAAGATTGTACGCCACTTATTATGGACACTAAAATGTTTTGTTCAGTATCCCTTTAACCGTTTTGGACGAGCCTAGCTCATCAACGTGGAGCCTTCCCAAAACCATTCAGGACAAGTACAGTTCGTCTGTTTTTCCCGGTTTAAAGAGGCCCTGCAATCATATTTAAGCGTCTACCTTTTTTGCGGTTTCCACGTCTCTTGGGGTTCGGGCGAGCCAGCGGGCACGGAGAGAGTAACTAAATATCAGTGCGTCATATTTTAACCGGACGACGCGGAAACCTCCTCCACCGACGAGGGCGACCCGCAGTACCGAAAGCGCGCAAAATGTGACGTTTTTGGTCCTGGGCTTACTACTGGTCAGAGCCGCTAAAAGCTTTTTTTTTTAGTCGAGATACAAAATATAAGTGTCGCGAACCGTTTCAATTATGTATGAAAGTAGTTTTTGTTCAGTATTTTAGATCAGAAAAGAAACAAATGCAGTTTATAAAGTGCGGAAACAAGAAATGACCCGTCGACACACCTGCCACCAAGCGGCGGAAAAAGCGGCGCATATTAGAAAGGGCTAGTGGGATGAGGCGCCGATGAACGGCGAGGGTAGAAAGGTCCCGAAGCGTAGAAAGGCCATTTGGCGGTATGGCAGCGCAAAGTAGCTCCCGTTCTGTACTGATCTTTACCCCCGTGTTTGCTGTCGTTTGTAGCCAATGAAGTGTTATGGTTGAAAAAACCCGAGACTGCGGGTACAACGACACAACACTAAAAAGTCTCTAACACAGCTGAAATTTTTATTTTCCGAAACCTGGTTATATAAGCACTTCGATACAAAAAAAAAAAAAAAATCCCGAAATAGTCTTTAATCGTGCAGCAAATGCATTGCGAGCCGCCCTGGCCGCCCGCTTCATACAGCCTATCCAACACACGCTTTAGTGGCACCCTCTCGAGCCGTCGACACGGAGTGCGGCAGCCGTGAGCGCTCGATGAGCTCACTACCCCTCCTCTAGTTCACGGCCACTCAAGCCAGGACCTACGACGTCATGAAGGAGGTTATTTTTTGCTTGTTTTTGTAATTCTAATTTGCCCATAACTCTTAAAATAAAGCGAATTTTGCGAAAAGAAAAGTTCCATTAAGTTATTACGTTCAGTGCGCTTACGTTCGGTGCAAATTAAAAACCAGTCAAAAAGTTGTTGCAGGGCACCTTTAAGCACTCAACCGTTTTGGACGAATCGGGCTCACTCATGGCTTAGTCTGTGGCTATGCCAACAGATGTCAGCACAGAATATATTTTAAACTTTGCTCACATTCCGTTTGTGGCTAGAAATTTGGTTTTGAAGGTAACAAGTTAGATTCTGAAGACAATAATTAGGCAGTTGAAGGTCAGAAATGCCCGCATACTAAAATCGGTTAAAGGGTTAAACACCAGCTTATATGAGTGCATGAAGGGTATTAAGCAGCAACACAAACTGTAGCAGTGGCTGCAGCCTTGTTCAAGCGCCTTGTTCAAGCACATCAGAGCAAATGCTTTCCCAACACCCGTGGTAGCCACCAGTGAGTGACCAGCAGCTACCACATGGACCAAACAGAGTGTGAGCTCAGGCCAATCTCCCAGCATGGCAGGTGAACCAGTTCTCTCTGATGACATGCGTGCAAGATCTGTACAAGCAAGTTTTGTGTGTGTGTGTGTGTGGTAATATTATAGCCATTAGTACTGAACTGGATGTCTAAAACTAATTAAGCAAGAGAGAGAAAAAAATGAGCGTGAAAGAAAAACGGGAAGCGGCAATCTCAAGGGCTTGCTGAGTGGGCCACCAATACAAAGTTCATAGGAAGCCGCGAGACTGTTCAGCGCTTGACCCCTCGACGAGGATACGACATCTGAAGTTGAAACAACTCGAGTTTCAGGTAATGGGTGGTCCCGACGATAACTGTAAAAAAGCTAGGTTGAAAATAACTTACAAGCTGCTCCCAGCATTGCCGGCCATGCTTCAATTTGGGATTGAACGCTGCCCGTGTTACTAAGGTTCTACAAGAGAACCTGCAGAGATTTGATAAGCTTGCCATGCTTCTCTTGCTTCTACACCAGTACCGTTCAGAGAAGTGTACAGGTCAAGAGCCCCGCAACACAGGTCCGCGCAGGTGAACGCAGGCTACATAGACAATGCAAGAGCACCAAGTCAACCGTTCGAGTCGAGCCGTCGGAGCAGAGAAAAGAATTACGTCTAGTTCATACTTCCGCTAGGCTAAAGTAGCGCTGTAATCGAGGCGACAGTGGTAGTGAGAGCTGCTTTTTGAAAACTGTTCAACGGGTTTAACGTTTGTTTGCTGCTTGTTTCATACAAAAAGGAACTAAACAAAATTAATTTAGGCTTGCTTTTATTTGAGGAAGCAGTGACAAGCGGTGATTGTTAATTTATTTCATTTTTGCGTAGCAGAGCGGTGGCCGCGCAGTGGCGCAGCGGTGGCTTTATGCAACTTCTGCATAACAAGCCTGCACCAGCTTCACCGAGGTTTTGCTTTCTGTTCCATCATTTGATGCATTTCCGTGTGATGATGCTCCTCCAGCGGAATCATTTTCGGCAGGGAAGCTACGAGGATGGCCGAATTCCCAGCAGAGTTTGGATCGGTTTGCAGGAATTTAGCACCGACGGAGTCGTCTCGATAATGCTGATTTCAGTATTTGCCGGGGCCGTGGGGTTGGCAGTGCACGTGGTGTTTTTATTTTCCATCTTCGACATTTACTTCAAGTCCCCGATCATCCATGGCTTACCCGCCTACGAAGTACCACCTGCCCGCACCAGCGTCAAGACTGGTCCTCATCGTCGCCGATGGTCTCCGCGCGGACAAAGTATTCGAGCTTCAGAAGAATGGCACCACCAGGGCACCGTACTTACGGTAAAGGGCCCATAGGAGGCTACATGGTAACGAGAGCACCGGGTTTCTATCGAACATGCTCTGCGCGTGACCTCTTTTCTCGAATGATGAAGTATTCCGACGAAGTTTGACCAAACCTAGCTTTGTGCATGAGCAGTTTCGAACAACATATCATTGTGTCCGATTCATGGTTGGCAATTTTACATTTAACATATTTATTTAACATGGATAGATTGGTTCCTAACGGCTTAAGAAAATGCCCTAAACAAGCCAATTCGGGAGATTTTATTCCAACTACAGGGTGACCCGTGAACAAGGATGTAATCAAATGATAATAATAGCTGATTACATGTCATCATCCACATACATTCACTCCTGCCTCACAAATGCACTGTCATGTCCGTGTGCTCTAGTGCTTGAAGTCTCCCGTAAGTTGAGGGGGGTCCCTACAAGAAGAGAGGAGGGGGGGGGGGGGTTCTGACAGAAAATGTATTAGATGCACATAAAATAAAACCCACTGCTGACTCTGTCCCCGCCGTACCTGCAACCCTCAAGTTGCTAAGCCCCCAAATGTCACATCCCTGAAAACAAGTTTTTTCATTGCAAGATTATGATTTTGATTTCCCCTAATGCTGGGGCTGTGGAGGGAGGGTCTCGGACCATTTGTTGAAATCGGTGGGGGGTCCGAGACCCCTGAGACCCCCAGACTTTGAGCCCTGCGTGTGCATAAGCTGTAACAGTAGAATACTGACTATGTGACCTTTCCTGCACAACTGCCCACCCTTTCTGTGGTGAGCATGTTGATCAAAACGTGTCTCTCCATGCATGAGAAAGGAAAGGGAGGGATTAACCGTCTGCGTAACCAAGCCCGGCAGATGGCATCCTTTTTAGTGGGTAAACAACCTCAGCTAAAGCTTTTGTTTCCGGTTTCACAATGAAGAGCAGTTCTTCAGTGTCATGCCACAGCTATGTCTTGCTAATGTCACAAATGCTGCCTGAGAGGGACGGCTCTGAGCCAAGGCGATCGTTCTACCCATGTTAGAAGCGTGGGATCCGTGCCAGGCTGCTCATGAACAGATGCACCTCTTCAGTCGGATCTTTTTTTTTTTTAACATAGGACTCGGTCATAACCGTAATATTTGTTTATTTTGACAGCGCCTGTTCTGACAGTTTACACCTGGAAACAACTGATTAAAAATATTGATGACTGTGTTTATTTCGAGCCTTCATGACCATATATATCCTCTTGGCCTGACGCCGTTGAAGCACGCTTCTTCTGCTAAACCAGAAACCAAAAACTCAGCGTGGCTCGGCTTGCCCCGAATGAATATCCTCCGCCTGAAGGGATACTGCAATGAAATTCTAGTAGCCTATTTTATGGTCTAAACTCTCAACCACTTTCTGGCTTGACACCACGGAGACACCAATGGTTTGCATCGTATTGACGGCAATGTTAAAGAAAAAAAAGATAAAAATGTACAGTGTGCAAACAGACGCGAGACAGAAGAGAGACGTACACACAATCGCTTGAACGTACAACTTAAGTTTAATCGCCAAGACGTAATCCCTATGTGCAAAGACCAATAAAAGAACCAAAAAAATTATTATGCTGCAGGCTTCCTGCGAGACTTCTCTCACCAGCAAAACGGGCTAAATCATTCTGTATAGGGATACTTCACACGAAATTTGAAATATACCCGTCGTGTTCAAAAATAGGTTGAATATGATCCACAATATCCGTAAATGACAATCGCACGTTTGCTATTTTGAGCCTGGTGGCTGTATTTTTTTCGTTATAAACGGCCCACTCTGGCAAGCGCTCGGAGAACAGCCAGCAGAGAGCACATGACATCCAACGCAATCGTGACGTAGTTCGTCTCGGGACGAGCAAAGCTACGGCGAGGCTGACGTCGAGAGGATGGCCTAGTCGTCCCAGCCACCCAAGCGGCTGCTTTTGTACGAATTTTGAGTGACGGGTTAATCTTCTATAATCTTGTAGAGGGACAATAGCGACTTCTGGTCACACAAAAGAGATTCTCGGGAAGGGGGAGTTCCTCCTTCCCCTCTTTTCTCGTCGTGGCCGGAGGCGAGACGGTTACCGTCACTACCTGTCAAGGTTCCTAGACGGGCATTACAAACGAGGCGTTAGCGACATCCACCAGGTGCTCTTTGGCTAATCGTTTAATTCGTTTTAAAATTGTGTGACTTTTTTTAACAAGATATTGTGTGTGTTCTGATGCGATACTGCTCCTTTGAACACACATAGACCAAAAAATAAGCGCCAGAAATTTCGTCGCAGTATTCCTTTAAAGGAACATTCTTTGGTATTGTACATCTGCTGATAAAGAGGGAGGTTTTGTTGTCATGCCATAGGATATGTGTGTGGCGAAAAGCTAACGAGGCCATTGATTCTACTTTTATATGTGCTAAAGAGACTTCACTTGAAAAAGTCAAGAAAGAAGCGAAGAAGCTTCCGTGTAGGTCGCTGGGTTTGAGTCGCATGCTCAGGTCCATCGATAATACAAGAAGCCTCAGTTTCAACATGTGTTTCACAGCAACATTCCACATGGTTGGCTGCCCTTTATAGGTAAAATTTTCTAAAAGGGGACTTGGCAAAAATCTGTTGCCTTGTTTTTGCAAGAGAAGTTAATCCTATTAACCGTTGACTACGCCTTTCTCTAAAAGAATCCTACCAGCTCATTGAGTTTTAAAAGAACCATAACGATAAACGCTTCAACGCCTGCTCCATGGATATCAAAGATTTGTTTTGTTTGTTACCCCACGGGAAATTGCTGTACTCTGTCGAGGAGTGCAGAAATAACTTTGGCTCAGTCGCCTTTCAAAATGCGAGAGGCGTGTCGGTGGGTGGCTTCCTCGAATTGCTATCCTTCTTTCTTAAATCAACTTTCACCGCGTGGGAACAGAGCGCCTTTCTATAAAGAAAGGGAGTGGGTATAGGGTCTTGCATTGCACCCACTCTCAGCGACATATACCTTGCTCATCACGAAAGAGGTATTTTTACCATTTTAGCCAATTCAAATGTGGCAAAAGTTTCTAGATATGTTGACCAATTTATCGTGATTTGAGATTCTACAAACCATGCTTTGACCCACTTAGTGTCAAATGTTTTATATGTTTCTAGTGACTGTCTAGCGCTATCGATTTTAACTCACGAGTTGGCTGCTAATGGGTCCATACTTTTCCTCGAACTGAAGTCATCACTTTTTAGAAAAAACGCGCTTGTTAGTCGTACGAGCCTCGTGGACTATAGCCACTTTTATCCTACTAATCTGCCCATTCCAAATTGGTAAAAAGAGCCGTCGTAACTTTGCGCTTTCACGAACGCTTTGAATAAATCCTGTTTCCATCGAACACAAGTTAGATTTGGCGCTCACGTTTCCCGCCTTCGGATAGTGAAGTATCAGGAACACCTATTGGCATCGGTCGCCGGCACTTTATTGAAGAAATTTTAAAAATTCGGTGTAGATGCGGTAAACGTTCTGAAAGAAAGACGACACGAAAGCTTAGTCGTCTGTTCCGTCCTCTTGTGTGTTTCTTTCGTTTTAAGTCAATAAAGAAACAATGCTGCTGTGATGTTGTATTTGCATATTTCTCATTGATTAAAGAAAATAAGAAAGCGAGTTGACATTACTGTTGTATTTTCTTCCCCTAACGAGTTATCTAAGCTTTGCAGAAATGTCAATCTTACAGCCCGAGGGGCGGGGGGGGGGGTTAGAAAAGCGTGAAAATTGGTTTGTTGGATGCACCGAAAAAGTTGTTTATTCCATTCCGCTTTCCTGTGGTAAACAGTCCGTAGGTCAGACCGGCAGATGCCTGAACGATAGGATGAGAGGACACTGTTACAATGTAAACAGGGTTGTTTCAGGACAGTTGGGAATTCATTGCCATAACTGTGGGTGTGATGCAGATTAAAAAAAAAGCTCAGTCATTAGAAGAAGCGGCAATGCCCTGACCAAAGAAATTATCTAAGCGGAGATGACTGCGCGCCTAAAGGAATATTTTGTAAGCGCCCCGTCTGTTTCGCTATCTGGCAAAGATTTAGAATTCCTTCCACGACGACACCATTCGCGACGATGGTACTGGGATCTAGTCTGTGTCATTGGGTGATTGTGTGCTTTTTCTTGTTTGGTCGACTTACATAGGTTTGCGCCTTCACGATTAAACTTCAGTTGTAGGTTCAGAGATTGTGTGTCTGCTCTCTTCTGTTCCGTCTGTTTGCGCTGTGAAGTTTTAATCATCATTCCTTACCAACATGCCCAAGCTTCCATTTTGAACCAAAACATTTTTTAAAAGGGATACACACGCATGTCATCACGTCACTCTGAACCTCTATGGCTGTGTTCTGAACTTGGAGCAACGCGACTCTGCGGAGAGTACGGTGGCAAGCTGCTTGCACGCGAGCCCTGTCGAACCGGATTTTCCTTCTCTCCCGGCCCATTCGACTCCCTGCGGGGAACGGGGAGGGGCACCTGAAACGGCCAGGTTGTAACGCATTGACGAGGCAAAGTGGCAGAGCTCATAACCACACCCAGCCCCCAAGCAGCTTTGGTCGTGCCGAGGTCAGCTGAGGTCATGCTCCCGAGATTACTTTGCGCTCTCCGATAACTCGATCTTCAAGTGCTTGCTGGAAACAGTCCTATGGATATAGCCATCCGTTCCAAATAGAAGCGTGCGATTGTCATTAGCAGATAGAGTTGATAGTGTTTAACTTGTTTCTGAACTTTAGGGCTATATTTTAAGTTTCGATTCAGTATCCCTTTGAGGCAAAATGGAATTGTCCTGAGTGCGCGCGGCGCTGCTGCCCGCCACCGTCTCGGTCACGCGCTCCCAGTGGGTCTTTCATATTGTGGGAGACTGTACAAAGAGTCATATTTAACCAGCCACATGATTGGCAACACTGCGAGCAAGTAAATAAGGCAAAAACATAAAAAGATTTGCTTCCTAATGTGCTGCATCATTGCTGCCCATCTCCTATGATGTTCGGCTTCATAAGGCCTGCAAGAAAATTGATAAAATTTTACATGTCTAAGCTTCTTTTCAAGATTAGATACACTTCATTAGTGCTTGTGCATGTAATCTCAGTGACATCTGTTTTAGCCTTTGTAAACATAATTTTATGAACACCACACCCAGAGACTCTCCTGCCCATGGGAACAGGGAACATACCTACTATCCTTTGAAAAAAACTGGAGATCGACAAACGAAGAAGAGGACAAGCACATAACATCTCTGGAAACGTTGTGTTTGTCCCCTTCTTCGTCCGTCGTCTCCGGTTTTTCGAATATGTGTGACATCAACCAGCTAGCCTGTTTACTTACTCTTTCTTCAATACTTGTTATTTTTGTGCCCACCCGGATGTTTTATGGGCTCTTTCGGATGGCCAGCGCACAGAACCTATAAAGTTGGGACGTACCTTTGAATTGAGAGTTAGTGCGCAGGCGAGCTGGCCCACTTCTCAGATCTGAGAAATATAAAGAACACAAAAACGTCCCATCCTTACTATTTTGCAATCGTAGATTGATCCCTATTATCGTCTTAATAACAGAAAATGTAAGAGCACAAAACATTGTGACAAAGGAATTATTTTGAAGCTGATTGATGCTAAAACACCCTAAAAATATTGGGCAGTTCAGGAATGAAATGTGTCCATTTTAGTTTGTGCATTGTATGGAACTTAATGCTCAGTTTACATATATTTTCAACATCAGGTGAGGTAGAGATCCCCATAATGTAGCTGCAACCTAACCATTTCTGGTAACTGTCTGGTGTTTGTTTCGTTTTACGGAGACAGTCATAACAAGCTATCATTTGCACTCCGTCAGGTATCTACGGAGGGGGAAGTGGAGGGGATCGGTGGCCAAGTAGGCAGGTGCACACCAGCTTTGAGTGCATGGAGCGAATGCTCGCACTTTGCACTGGTACAAAGTGTGCTGGTGCACAATAAAAAACCCATGCGAGCAATTGTACTGCACTGGCTAAATTTCTCATCTACAGCTGAGACACCAAACAGCCATTGAGGCTGTGTAACTTCCATCTGCATAAACATGCACACAACATTATTATTATATATTTGAAAAAACTAGAGATGACGGACGAAGACGGGGACAAAAGACGTTTTGTGCTTGTTCCCTTCGTCCGTCGTCTCCGGTTTTTTCAAATTTGTGTGACATCAACCAGCTCGCCCCTTTACTTACTCTTTCTTCCGTTATTATTATTATTAGGTTTCTGCAGGGAGTCCAAGCGATGGTACTGGGAGTTTTATCTCTTACTTTCTTTATGCAGGTCCATTATCACCGAAAAGGGGAGCTGGGGCATCTCCCACACCCGAGTGCCAACGGAGTCCCGACCTGGACATGTGGCCCTCATTGCGGGGTTCTATGAAGATGTCAGTGCCGTAACTAAAGGCTGGAAAGACAATCCAGTGGAGTTTGATTCGGTGTTCAACAGAAGCCGATATGTGTGGGCTTGGGGAGCTGCTGACATGGTGCATCTTTTCACTAAAGGTGAGTGAAATTGCAGTTAATTCAGAAGGGTTGCTGTCTGGGTATCCTACACATTTATGGGTTGCACCCTAAAAATACCCAATGAATAAAAACATTCAGCACTTATGTGTCTCCAGTTTGTGATTACACCCGTCTAGGGCAACACCAGTCTGTAGACTATATAGTGAACGAGTCAACCAAAATGCGCCCCTTCATGCGTGAGAGGAAGTAATCACATGTGCGACGAAGCTCCGCACCTGCAACTTTTTGCCTTTCCGTTCTGCGGGGAGTAAACACGATTTCGGCCATGGGTTTTGCATGTCTGGTAGTTGTTAATCGGCAAAAGTAATGCTTTGAGGTATTTCTTCTCCCCTTTTTCGAAGGCTAAGTCCTCGTTCGTAAAGAGCCATTGAATTTCTGAAAGTCATAAAAAACGTAAGGCAGCCATTGCTAGGACCAGCAGACGACGCCGCTGTTCAGCACCCCAACACCTGACACTGATGCAAATGTTCCCTCTGTGCAAGGAACATGCGACAACCTTGCTCACTCTGATTGGAGGGGATATAGTATGTAGAGCTCGGCGCTGTGACATCACTGTACCTTCTGTTCAAGGTGCAGACAAACTTGCTAGCCGTGTACCTGCCAGATATTGTTTGTCTCAAAAGCATATTGGCAAACCACATTGGCCTGTTACTTCCAAGAAGGCTACGAAAGGGGTACCAAAGGCTTCTTATGCTGATGCCCATTTAGAAAATCATGCTAGCTTGATCCTTCATTGTTCTTGCACACTAGAATCTGTGCAAGCTTTTTGTTAGTCTGGTAAGCTTACAAGAAAGCTGTGTGGCTATAGGCAGTGCAGGCTATAGCTCAGCAATGCAGCTGCATAGCAGGCCTTTATGCAAAGGTACATGAATGCTGCCATAGCACTTTGATCTTGTCAATGTGGCGGCTTTAGAGAAAATTGTCATAAAAGGATGAATTCTTTCCTCAACCCTCACTCCTTTTTTTGTTATGGATGAGTGTTAGTAAGGCCCAAAAAGTAGTTCAGTTGTGTCTGAGATATAAAGATTGTGTTGTAGCTTCACAGTCTAAAATTGAAAAAAAATTGCAATAAATGCAGTGAACTTTTAGGATAGTAGTACATTTGAATGCTTCCAAGATAAATATAAGGTTTGATGATTTTGTTCAGAGGTGGCCAAACTGCGGCTCGCGAGCCGCATGCAGCTCTTCGCGTGTTAAAGTGCGGCTGGCGGCTCCCTCCCTTCCCCCGCCCTCTCCCCACCTCCCTCCCGGTCACAGGAGCACTTCCCCAAAAAGAGAAATGGAACGCGTTTTATAAAGACAGGTTGTGGTTTGGCAGTCTTGTGCTACTGTTACCTTACGTACAGTTGAACTGCTTTTGACTCGGATATATTGAAAGTAGTTTGAGTTTCGTATATTGCTCCAGATAAAAGTTTGCCCCCCCCCCCCCCTCGCGGCTCGGGGAAGTTTCGTGGTTTTGTTTGCGACTCTTAGGCCGCGGCAGCCTGGCCACCCCTGATTTTGTTGATTCTTAATAATGCTGATGAGCACTTACTGAATTTCAGGGGAAACTAGGCAATTATTTGGCACTGTAAAATCTGCAGATGAGGTAGCAAATTTTCTGTGTTTTTTTTGTGGGACTTTCGTCATTACTACTTTCTGGGCACTGACTACCGTAAAATACCACGGAAGCAGCCACTTCGTACATGTGCCCACTATTAACATTTCCCAAACTTGGGAATTCTGAAAGTTATATGTCAAGCGCCCCCCAAAGTGCCGCCAACAGCCGAAAATATTCACCCTGTCGCGGCGGCCATCAGACCGCATGCTGCGATGATGGGGATATCAGAGTGAAAATAAACATGCTTTTTCTGATTCTTTTCGCCCTGCCTTCAAAGTACTTTATTGACCGCCATCTTGGTTTTTACTAGGGCTGGGTGTCGATTAAAAATTTTAACCCGATTAATCGCCACCATTTAATCGATTAATTAATCAATTAATCGGTTGCATTGATTTTTAAAAATAAAAAAAAGATGCAGCAACTTGTTTTGCCTTTGACGACTTATTTTACTCTCTGTTACACGGCGCAAAGGACATTTAGAATTGAGGATACATATAGTTCAACGATTCAAAGAGTAACACAGTTTTGCTCCAGCGCCGAAGACAAAGAAGTTTGTCCACATTCTCCGACAGGAAGACAAGAAGTCAGGGCTTGGGCGATGCTTCCTTCTTTTTTCAAAGGAAGGGTCCTCGATGAGAAAGCGTGTATTGTTGTCTGCGTTTTGCCGAATCTTGCTGCATCTACATGGGTGCTTCGCTCAGTAGGGCGATACTGAAGCGAACTTACGCTTCCACTGTACAAAAACGGCTTTTTGCAGATGATATAGTGGACTTCCTTCGAGTTAAAAACTTCATCGCTGGAGTTTACTTTAAACCCAAACTTTCCAGCGAGATTTCCCTTCATACTTGTGAACTCGTCCATTTTTACGGGCCTGATACTGGAACAAGTAACCATGGCGTTGTTGGCTTGCGTGCTTGTTTTTCTGCTTGTTTGTCTTGCCTGGGCAGGATGTGTAATAGATCCTCAACACGTGAAGTTTCGCGGTTGCGCGGGATCAATCGCGGGCCCGGGGGCCCGGCTTGTCTGCCTGGCCTCGGCAGAACTGTAATGTATATCCTCGAACACGTGACGCTTCGCGAGCGCGAGAATTGAACCGTGCTTATAGCACCTGGCTGGAAACGGAAAACCGCTAGTTCGGGCAGGGCGTCCAGGATAAAGCTATGCGTGTGTCCAGTTCACTTCTTTTTGAGTACCGATTAAAAGACCGATTAACCGGTTAAAAAATTTGATCGCGATTAAAGCCTTAATTGATTAATCGGAAGGTTAATCGATCAATTGCCCAGCCCTAGTTTTTACCGATGAACCCAGTTTTCAGTGAAAGTGGGTGGGCACTTTCCCAGTATTTTACAGTAATGTAGAGTGATGTGGTGGTGTCTTAAAAGTGCTGCTCATATTTTAATTTTCCAGGAGATCATGGGAAGCGTGTCTTTGCCTGCACATACGACAATGATGAAGTTGATTTTGCCGACGAAGATGCATCCAGACTGGATACCTGGGTTTTTGCAAAATTTGAGGTATTTTCATAAACTGTTTCAATGATATTGTAGTCTTTAAACAGTTGTTACGTATTTAAGTTATTTACAATGCATAACATTGTTACAACAATGTTATGTATTGTAAGTTATTAGCTTTGCAAGCTACATTTGCTCGGTTCTTCGATTGAAAACTTCTAAAGGCCCAGATGGAGACTGCGAATAATCTCTCTATATGGCAACCCCATATAATTATAATTTTTAGTGCCCATTCCAGTGTTACACAAGGGGGAAGAACACAACCTACATGTTTTTATAGAGAACAAAACAAAGCATCAACACCTATGCTGCAAACTAAAGGTTTAGATGAGTTGGTGAGTTGTGCTATAAATGTGTATGATTGCTTTTGGTTGCAAGGCTTTAGGGCATATTATCCCAGTCTGCTATTGGTAATGGTAGAGTGGAGTTAAGAAGTGAGACAAGTGAAGCCATGTATGCCCTGTTTTATTTCTACTACTCCCACCGGGTAGTAATAAATAATAAAAAAATTCACGTCACGTGGTTACTGAAAAAGTGCAGGTGTTTGTTATTGGCCACGTGCGTGATCGAAAGCGTCGCTGTGGTCGGCTTGCCACGATTGGCCGAATGCTGACTATGACGCCAGCAAATGATTTATTATCGATGGAAACAAGAGGAATGTGAGAACTTTAATTTCAACGGTGTTGGCAGTGCTGCTTTGAGAACGCAATGATTTCAAGCTTCCACCTTGCAAGTTACAAACACCATCGAGCTTGTTCTTTGCAAGGTAAAGACGTCACGAGAGGGAACCATAGGAGGGCGTGACCAAAACACCTCACCGCTAATACTTCCACACCAGATCACTACTGGACAAAATAAACAATCATTTCATGCAGTTTTTTTTTTTTTTTTTTCAAAGAGATTATGAAAATATTGTTACATTAGCTCCTGCTACAATGGTGATTGAAGTTACTTGAAAATTTTACTTAGAATGATTGTCATATGCAGTTTCAAGTACTACAGCCATGTTGTAGTGCATGTCGGTGGATGAGAGAAATTTGTTTAAAGAAACACTGCAGCGATTTGCAACATTTAATTTTATGGTTGTAGTATGTAGCTGAGGTATCCCTGGCATTGCTCACCAAGGACTACACTGGTGGGAAAAAGAGCTGAAATCTTATTCATTTTGATACATAAACTAATGTGCATATACTGGTAATTGAAGAATTTAGAAGGGGTAGACTCACCATCTCTCCTAATGCAAACAAATGGAATTATGACTAAAGCTGCGTAGGCAAATCTCCCGGTTTAAATTTTTGTTCTTTTTGCTTTAAAATAATTTTGGGCTTTATGTACATTATTTTTTACAGCCGTTGATAAGACGAACCACAGGGCACCATAATCCAAACTCGTTAACACCGATCTTTTCTCGCACTAATCATTTCAAGTTTTCCTTTCCTCACACCGTCACTGAGAGTATGTTTTTTTACGGTGCTGTCGATGCTTTTTATTCTTGAATATTGTTATAAATGACCTGTAAGTGAATTTTCAAGTCGAAAAGTATTAAGTATTTGCACTGTATTTCTGTTTACTTTGAATAGTGATTGTTAAAAACTAAACCTTTTGTACCTGTAGCACGGTGGTGAGTTGGGCAAGTTGGTATGCACTGAACATGGTGATAAACAGTGCACAGGAGACAAAGACACGGTAGAAGAAAGCAGACAGGACAAATGCTGACTCACAACTCAATGTACAGAACTTATTGTGTGTATTTGTGTGTGGCAGTGGCGTCACAAGGGGGGGGGGCGGGGGCGGACCGCCCCGGGTGCAGCGCTCAGGGGGGTGTCGCGGCGGGCCACGAGAGTGGCGGGGGGGGGGGGGGAGTGAGTCGCGGCGGGCTATGCGAGAGCGGGGGGGCTGTTGCGGTGGGCTATGCGAAAGCGGGGGGGTCGTGGCAGGCTACCGCCCCGGGTGCCGCTGACCCTAGTGATGCCACTGGTGTGTGGAAATATGATTCAACCTTTTTTTTGGTCATTTAGTTTCAAAGTTATTTCTTTTGTATGTGTACTGTTGGTGGGTTTTCCCACTCCTTGGGCCAACCATTGGCCTGCAGTATGTTGTAAATAAGAAATAAATAAAAGAAATTACCAATTTCACTAGAAATCCACGATCTGAATGTATGTAGAAATTGAGACAAAAGTAGATGGATTTTGATTCCGAACTGTATGGGCATGAACGAGAAAACGTATGAATGGGCAGGTTTATCTTGAGCAACAATCAATGAGAAGAACAGCCACTGAGCACAAAACCTATTTTCTAGGCATGTTATACGAGTTTACAGTGATGAGGTTATTTTTGCTTGATATTTAAAGGACAATATGAATACATGTTGCAAATCAAAGTAAGGTCATTGCCTTTATTGTTCTAAGTTTCTCTCCACTCAGCATATTTCAATCACTGGATATAACTTCCTAACATATCCCAAAGAAATAACAAGCGTGAGCATATTGCACTTCCAGATTTAACTGAAAGAGTTTTTTAAACCTCGGTACAAGAAATTTAACCCCATTTAAAACTGCTCTTCTACATTCACAGAGCACCCAGTTACCAATTTTTTCAAACCTGTGTCTTTCTCTAACAATTTAAATCACATTCCATGGTACTTTCACATCAGATTAAACTGATTTCCTATACTAAACCTCTAGAAAGTCCACTCAATCTGCTCATTTTTGGCACAAAGTGCCGTAATTTCAAAGTGAGAGATTGCTTGAGATCTCCCTAAAGTTGGCTTAGTTGCATTACAAGATACATCTTTCCCGGGATTTCAGCTTCTGTGCAATGTTTCTAGGGCACCACTGAGCAATTTGTACATTGGTGCTCTTAGGTGCTACTTGCACATTGGTGCTCATAAGGTTCTATCCCTATAGTTGACTTCACTTCAGTCATATATTGGCCTCTTTTCTCAGATTGCAGCTTCTTTGTAGTGTTCCTAAGAGCATCAATGTGCAAGCACTAAGTTGTGCACATTGGTACTACTATGTGCTACACTTCACATTGAATCTAATTGAGTCTGACCATGCTCTCTGTGTGTATGGGCTCCTCATTTCCAGAAGGGTAAACCAAAACAAGTATGCTTTGCCCTCAAATCAACTGAACAGAAAATTAACAGATAGTGCCGGTGGTGCCTCACGCGTAGCGGTAGACTAACAAGAGCAAGCAGAAATGCTGAAACAACATTCCGGTCTGCCATAGTCCTCTGTTTGATTGGAACGTTGCATCCCCCTTTTCTCTCACATCATAAGCACAGTGTTTGGTTTCGGACATTGCCACTCTTTTTTGTGTGGTCTATTTTGTGAGAAAATGTTGGCAGAAAATTATAGAAAAGGGGTTGGGTGATATTGAGGCCACTGCGAAGCAAGTGAACAACATTTTTAGAAAATATTTCACATTGTTTTTAGTATCTTTTTAAAGTAGGTACTTCTAGGAAGGCAAGGAAAAAAACATAAATTTTAAGTGAAACTGCATTGCCCCTGTCACAACATATTTTACAACTTCTCTCCTGGGCATTCTGTAAAATCCCACGGGAACGCCCACTTCGTTCAAGTGCCTACTATTAACTTTTCCCAAACTTGAGAATTCTGCAAGTTATATGTTACGCACCCAATTTGACCAGACAAGCACCAATGTCTAGACTAAACCAGTTTTCAGTGAAAGTGGGTTGGGCACTCCCCCAGTATTTTAGGATAAATATGTGGCACATGCAGCTGTACTTCATATTCTTGGTTAACAGTTACAGTATACCAAAGCTCTTATCTGCATTTTGTTTTCAGGCATTTTTGGCAAGTGCATCTACGAACAAAACTTTGAAGCACATGCTCCAGCAAGACAAGCTGGTATTTTTCTTGCACCTTTTAGGCTTGGACACCAATGGGCATGGATACAATCCAGATTCAATGTAAGTAATGTTTTGGGTTATGAAAAAAACACACACACACACACACACACACAAACAATGTTAGCAGACAAACATTTATTGTATGTAAAAGGAGCTAAAACAATTGACTACCGTAAAATCCCGAGAGATAGCCCACCTAAAATCGAGAGCAAATCGGGTGAAAATATGGAGTGGGCTAACTTTCGGTGTGTAATCAAGAAAAGCTTAAAAAATGAAATTTTTAGGTCATGTGTCCCTTCGGAGCTTGTTATGGTGACGAGTGGTAACGAAGCAAGGATTACTGTACTTTCCAGTCAGCGACGTTCGCTTATATTCCGCCATAGATAACTAGCCGCATTTAAGTTGAGGCCATCATTGATCCCAACACTACGATTACTAGGAGTGGGCTATCTTTCGGTGTTTAAAAAAATATAGCAAATCAAGCCAAAAATAGGGGTGGGCTATCTTTCCAGGGGTGGGGCATCTCTCGGGATTTTACGGTATCTTGTTTTTTTCTGCACCACCCTTATAAAGCGTAAAAAGAGAAAAAATAACACGAGTTGAATGCACATATTAACTCCACTTCTCTACTCATATATTTCAAGGATCGAGCTTTAATTTCTAATTTGATTTGAATTTTAAAAGAGTAATGTCTCGCTCTTCAAGCCCCTGCTTCTCATCAACTATGCTAACCTATGATACAAGGGTCATTCCACGTTGACTGGGACTTTTATTCCTACATAGGAAATGGAAAATCTGACAAGCATGAAACTAGTATGTCAGTTTTTTAAGGTGCACGTCCGGGTACTGCTACCATCGTTTTGGCAGCTCCTGACTTCTTTGGCATAGAAAGAACTGGTCTGCTGTCGTAGCAACTGCAGGACCTCCTCTGTAGTGCTTCATCTGTGTGGAATTGTTTTCCCTCGGAGGTGCTGTCTAAGGAGTCCAAACAAATGGTAATCGCTGGAAGCTAAGTCCGGCCTGGAAGGCACATCTGCCATAACCTCCCAGTAAATTTTGGCTAGAGTTACTGCTGTCAAATTGGCTGTGTGGGGCCGGGCATTGTCTGGAGAAGAATTACTTTTTACAAATAACACCCGAGCCCTTTCCTTGCGAATAACATCTCGTGCGGCACCAGTCATCAGTTCGCAGTAATATTGGGCATTTAATTGTGACTTATTTTTCCGAATATTGCACATGGATGACACCTTGCATGTCCCAGAAGACAGTTCCCATCGTCTCATCAGCGGACTGCTGCTCTGTGCTTTTCTTACACGGCAGGTAGCCCTTGTGTCGCCAGTCTATGTTGCTGCTCTTAGCCGTATTAGGGGTGAAATGGTGCATCTATGTTTCATCGTCTGGGATGACTGACTGCAAAAAGTCATCACCTTCGGCTTGAAACCGGTTCAAGAGCTCTTCACAGATCATCATGCGTGTCCACTTCTGATCGAATGTCAGTTGTCGAGGGCCGATCTTGATGCTCACGAATGATTGTCTCAACACTGCTGACACAGATATTCACGTCGGCCGCAATGTCCCGCACTTTTACTCGTCAATTCCCAAGAATGACTGGCTCAATACGTGCAAAATTGAATGCCTTTACTGCAGTCGGACAAACGTGTTCGTGCAATTCATTTGTCACAGGCTGTCGTCTTCGCCAAACTGTCGACACCATTCATACACTCTTGTCCGTGACATTGTTTCTTCCCCATAGTGGCCTTGCGGTCTTCTCAAATTTTATGTTAATTTAACTCCCTCCATCTCCAGAAATTTTATTATTCACCCACGGCTACAGACACATTGCTCGCCGCCATGATAGCTGGAACTGCTGTGCATGCATCAAATACATCATTCTAGACACGGGATATTCACGCAGGATTATGTTAATGTCGTTTGCATGATTAGTCATGCAACACTTGTTCAGCGATTTCTTTTGGGTTAAAGCTCCAGTCAACCTTGAAACGACCCTTGTATCATCTAGGACAGTGGTTCTCAACCACTGGTGTTTTGGGACCCCTTCGTGTTTGACAGAGGTGGTGGGGGACCCATCCATCAGTAAGGATGGGGACAATTGCAATGACAAAGGGGTAAACAAGAAAACAAAATTTGTGCAAACCAACTTTGAAGCACTGAAACGGAGAGTAATCAACCCTACTCATTAGGTGCACACGGTTTGGTCTATTATAGCTTTGTGGGACAGTCAGCATTAATAATAAAAAAAGTTTTATTACTTGACTTGTCTAATGGTCGAGCGCCTCAGGGACCCCAAGAAGGAATCTTCCCTCTAGGTACCAGGGGCAATATACACTCACCCTGTTTAAGGGTGTACATGAAGCAGTTGGATAGCAATTGCGCATGAAAGAGTGGAACATCTCTGTTGCAACTGTGAGTCTTAAAGGCCGACCAACAAGCAGAAAGGTTGAAGCTTACTCTCCCCTCCTCGATTTTCCCCTCGCCGTTTTTCCGTTAGAGGAAAGAAAGAAGTTGTGACGTCACCGTTTAGGACTAGAAAAGATTGGTCTAGCGGTCAGTTAGTAATCACACAAACAAATGCAGAAGCCACACCTTCTTTCCTCCCCTCTTCTTAACGCTAGACTTCACTTTTACCCTCGAACTTAAAGTACCCAGAGTGCCGTGGATGCTACATGCTCGTCGAACCAGTCATACGCCTATCTTTCTCCACGTGGTTACGCCCCCGACCATACCTACGCGCAGACAGCGGGGTTAGGCGAGGAATAGGAAGTGGTTGAATGGTTCGGACAGCAGTACGTATCTCCCACCGCACCGTCAGCTTTGAGCTGAACAGAGTATAAACGAAAACTGAAGAAAGCCAAGCCTCTATTCTTCTCGCATGCTGGCAGCTGCTTGCTCCACCAAGTTCCGCACGTGGTTCGTTCATTTCAACAACTGTCTAGAAAGCATTTTACCAACAAGGAACATCAACTTTTTTTTTTGGTCCGAGGTTTCCCATTTTAAATATCTCGCAGTTTATTTTTACCTTTTATTTTATTAAAGAACGAAATACGGTTCCTTATACTGTTTCAGCAACCGCATCAAGTACTAAAACGGACTAATTTTTGCGAATAACTAATTTTGACAAATTTCATGATTTAAAAATACTGAGAAAAATTTATCACGCAAATACAGCACTTCATCACAAGCAGTACATAGTGAAGCACTTCCATTCGTAAAATGTCGTACACACTAAATATTCCCAAAATTCATACTTGAAATGAAATTACTTGACCGCAAAAAATAGTAGTTTATTTTTATAAAGTGAATACATAAATTAAATAATAAAGTACAATTAACGTTGAGGTCTCTGAGCCTTTATTCTACATTCTTCTTGAAGAAAAGAGTGTGGGACGAGGGCCTAAAAGAATACGCATGTCAGAGGAGGAGACTGCTGCGGGGCATCGGCTTAGTGTTTCCAGCAGAGGTTAGCACGAGAATGTTAAACTCTCTTCTAAAAGAAGCCAACGCTGAAAATGAAGATGATTCACTAAATGTCATATGACCATGAAAGCTCTGTTGTGCGTGTCCGAGGAGACACCTCCGCATCCTCACACAACCCCTTGATAAGCGAAAAAACAGCTTACAATGACATGTATGTGAGTCATCCTCATTTGTTGGTGACATGTCTGCGCTCTTGAACATACACCGTGCCGCCAAAGCATATCATAACGCATGATGAAAAAAACCCAAAAAACATGCACATGTATAGCAGCTCAACGCTCGCAAACCATATTTAAAAAAAAAAAAAAATCTTTGTTGACTTTTGAGTTGACAGTGCTGTGGGAGTTACACGCTCACCGAACCAATCAATCGCCTCCCTTTCATCACCTGACCTCGCTTCCTGCACGTGTGTACGGACAAAAGCATAATCACGTGGCTGGAGATAGACATAGGACTGGTTTGACGAGCACGTAGCTTCCACCGTACTACTCTCAGCTTAGGAATGGAAGGAGTACATGGTTCTTCCCAAAAAGAAACCCGTGTGTCCGTCACAGAATAGCTTGAAGAGCAATCCACAAATCCGAGTCCAAACGATAGCCCTTTCAGTGCTCGTATCCTGCCAGTGTGACTAATCCCTGTTGATCAGGTTTGGGGGGTTATAAGCCACTTAGACGCTTAGCATGCCAGAAGGACGTAAGGAAGTGAGAAGAAATGGAGAGAAATCTTCCTCAGGAAAAATTTATTTTTTGAGTGTCGGGCTTTAAGGCCCGTTAACGCACTTGCGACTCCTTAGGACCGAGTGCCTTAAAACTTCATAAAATCTCTTGCGACAAGGGAACACAATGGTACGCTAGAGCCATCTATGCGGTCACCCTGGAACTGCATTTCACTAGAGCGAAGGTTTTGTGGGTGTTCTTGAGACCAAAATTTGCATTCAGCACGTGAGAAAAAAAATAACCTGCATTTAAATGATTAAGATAAATTCCCAATTTGGTATGAATTAACGGGGTTATATGCTTCTTTTTTGCAGGGAATATTATGAA
The DNA here is from genome assembly GCA_037355805.1 of Ixodes ricinus. Taxonomy (NCBI): domain Eukaryota; kingdom Metazoa; phylum Arthropoda; class Arachnida; order Ixodida; family Ixodidae; genus Ixodes; species Ixodes ricinus. The sequence goes on from JAZHYW010004361.1 coordinate 33,300, forward strand.
AATATTGCATTAGTTGACAGGAACATAAAAAGAGTTGTCCAGCTTATTGATGAATACTACCAAGAGGATGGAAAGACGGCCTACATTTTCACATCAGATCATGGAATGACGGATTGGGGTAAGGAAGAGCGTACTAAGCTTTAGTCATGCATGTTATACAGCCATTCATTTTAACAAACCATAGTTCTTGCCACGAGCACATAAAAAGTTTTACAGGGGCAACACACACTGGCAAAGTTTGAAGACCCTAGCTTTTTTAGATACAGAGAAAACAAATCTTTAATCCAGAGTTTTATTGCTCAATGTGCCGTATTTGTGATTTTGTTTCTCAAAATAACGAACCCTAATACTCGGTGGTTAATAC
>JAZHYW010004362.1:0-136152 GCA_037355805.1 Ixodes ricinus
CCCCGCTTCTCATAGACGGGAGTCCTGGTAAGGCCCGGCCAGGATGATTCAGTCTAGTCGCCACTTCTACTATCCCCTCCCTACTTTCACCCTTGTCTTCTCCTCCTTTTCACTCTTCTCATTTCTCTTCTTTCCTTTTTCAACTTCTTTGGCGGCAAGGGCTAACCTTGGGTGGCGATAGACACCTTGTCTAGAACCACACTTGGTTATAGAGACTGGGCAGCACTAATAGAGTAACGTCTTCAGCCAAGCCTTTCTTGTTATGGAGCGTTACCTATTCCCTTGTTGGGCTCGGTGGTGGGCGGTGCACCACAGTTTCCGAAAACCCTCCCCATTCTTATGGGTTCCAAACTAAAACCTTTTGATCGGCCCCCCAAAAGGGTCCGCACCGAAGCACTGAACACAATGAAACAATCTTTTGTACTGCAGAAATTCCCGAAGTTTCTCGTAATGCACTCGGAAGGTGACAAGCCACTTGGCAAACTTTCTCCCTTTCTGGTCTCCAAAGTTCTTGAGGGTGTTATTGGCGCCAATTACAGTGCAAAGAAGATGGGATCTGATGATCTCCTTGTCGAGGTCAACACAAAGCAGCAAAGTGATGCCCTTCTGAAACTCAACCTTGTCTCCGACTACAAAGTAAGCGTCAGTCCTCACCGCAAACTGAACAGTGTTCAAGGGGTCATTTCCGAGGATGACTTGCTTGACTCACCTGAGCCAGAGATAATTGAGGGCCTCTCTAGTCAAGGAGTCATAGCTGCACGACGAATCACTATCCGCCGTGATGGTGTGGAACGGAAGACCAAACACGTCATTTTGACTTTCGATTCGACCACTCTGCCACAGACTGTAAAGGCGGGTTACCTCCAGTGCCGGGTCCGACCTTATGTGCCGAACCCTCAACGGTGCTTTAAGTGCCAGAGGTTCGGCCATGGGTCACGGAACTGTCGAGGAAGGGACACCTGTGCAAAGTGCTCCAGCAAGGAGCACGTCGCAGATGCGTGCGATAATGAGCCTCATTGTGCGAACTGTAGTGGCAACCACCCGGCATACTCCCGATCTTGTCCTGTGTGGAAAGACGAGAAAGAAGTCCTTACACTAAAAGTTACTGAAAACATCACCTACACTGAGGCAAAGAAGCGTTTCGCCTTTGTCTCAAAAGGCTCTTATGCCGAGGCCGTGCGCAGGGGACCAGCGCGGCCTGTGGTTTCGATGGGAACGCAGACGTCTCCGGACGACCTGCATCTCCCGTCGCGGTCCCCCTCCAAACCCCTGGAAGCGGCGCCAGTGGCACCGCCTCTGAACCGCAAGGTGAATGCTGCCTTGCCAGCATCCACCCCAGAACAGGAGATGACGTCTCCTGCTCAACCAGCTGCTTCGACCTCTCGGGGCCGGGGCCTACCTCCCCACTCCTCTGCTCCCCAGAGGAAGCCTGGGGAAGTGCCAAGGCAGTCGACCTCCAAGGGTCAGCTGCCGGCAGCTCCAGACGAGCCCATGGACGAGGGTGGGCCGAGATCTGATGAGGAGGCTCTCCTCTCAAGATCAGAGTCCACCCCTTCTGCCTCCGGTGACTCTAATCGGAAGCAGAACCCCCCTAAAAAACAAAGTGCGCCGCGTGTGAAAATAGATTTTAAACCCTAAGGATCACAGCTTTTAATCTAATTTTTATGTTATACTTATTGTGTTTTAAATGGTTAAAAATATAGGTATTATGCAGTGGAACTGCCGCGGTCTTTTTCATAATATTGATGATGTCAACTTTTTTCTCGATGAGCTCCAGCCTGTTGCCATCTGTTTACAGGAGACTCATCTTAATGAAACTCATACACAGGTACTACGGCGACATCAGGTTTTTAGAAAAGACCGTGTTTCTTGCAACACCTCTTCTGGTGGAGTAGCTGTGGTTGTGCAGAGTGGTATTGCCTGTGCTCCTGTCCCTCTCGCAACCCCCTTAGAGGCAGTAGCAGTTCGTGTTCTGCTTGACCGCTTTATTACAATTGTTTCACTCTACCTTCCACCAAACCTTCCAGTGCATTTACATGACCTGCAAGGACTTGTGGACCAACTCCCACAGCCTTTTTTAATCTTAGGAGATTTTAATGCACACCACCCCATGTGGGGCAGTGCTCGTCAAGACTCCCGTGGCGGTGTCATAGAACGTTTTTTACTGTCATCTGGCCTTTGCCTTTTAAACAAAAGACAACCGACTTTTTTTAGTGCACCTCATAATACTTTTACTTCCATTGATCTTTCCATATCATCACCTACTTTACTTCCTTGTTTTTCTTGGAAGGTTTTAGAAAATCCTTTTGGTAGTGACCATTTCCCTGTCATTTTAGAAAGCTCAGTATCACTTCCTTCTCTTCGAGCTTGTGTTCCCAGGTGGAAGTTAGATAAAGCCGACTGGGCTTTATTTTCTCTGGAGGCAGTGGTCGATCCCACTGTTTTATTAGCTATGTCTCCTGAGGAAGCGACTCTTTACCTTACTGAAAAAATTATAAATGCTGCTTCTGTGTCAGTTCCCCGAACTTCTGGAAATATTCCCAAGAAATGCAAGCCTTGGTGGAACAAGGACTGTACGACCACCATAAAAGCTCAGAATAAGGCTTGGGGAAGGTTTCGGCGGTACCCGACTACTCAGAACAAGATCAAATTCAAACAGTGTAAAGCAAAAGCTCGCTGGACACGAAAACAAGCCAAATGGACCTCGTGGGTGAAATATGTATCCTCACTAAACAGTTTTGTTCCTGCAAAAGAGGTATGGGATCGTGTTAGGAAAATTCGAGGTACTTACCACTCCTTCAGTATTCCCCTTTTTCCTTCATCGTCCCCATCACTAAAAGATCAGGCTGACATTCTTGCTAATCATTTTCAAGAGGTCTCCAGTTCTTCAAATTACACTACTAAATTTAAAAAGTTCAAGTCCTTGGCAGAAAAACAGCCAATTGATTTCTCTGGAAGTGACACTGGTTACAACCGGCCCTTCACAATGTGTGAGCTTGAAATGGCCCTTGCAGTAAGGAAGCAGTCAGCACCTGGTCCAGATATGATCCATTATGAACTGCTGAGGCACCTGTCGGCTGAATCCTTGGTGCATTTGTTGTCTTTCTTTAACCATTTATGGGAAGCTTCTTGTTTTCCACAGTGCTGGAAGCAAGCACACATCATTCCCATCTTGAAGCCTGGCAAAGACCCTTCCCTACCAGCAAGTTATCGGCCTATAGCACTGACTAGTTGCCTAGGAAAAACTTATGAAAGGCTTATAAACAGAAGGCTTGTATACATTTTAGAACAAAAGAAAGTTTTCGATAAAAACCAGTGTGGTTTTAGAAGAGGTCGCTCAACCTTAGATCACCTTGTCCGGTTGGAGACTCTCGTGCGTGAGGCTTTTGTGAACCGGCAGCATTGCCTTTCTGTCTTTTTTGATTTACAGAAAGCTTACGATACGGCTTGGCGGTACGGAATACTTCAGGACCTGTATAGGTGCGGTGTTCGTGGTCGCATGCTGCGTTGCATAAGGGACTTCTTGACAGACCGTTTTTTTCAGGTCCGCTTGGGATCCACGCTCTCAGATGTTTTTACACAAGAAAACGGCGTCCCACAAGGAGGTGTCTTGAGTGTTACCTTATTCGCAATTAAGATCAACAGTCTAGCTGCAGTTATACCACCATCAGTTTTTTATTCATTGTACGTAGACGATGTCCAGATCGCTTTCTCCTCATGCAACTTGTCAATTTGTGAGCGCCAATTGCAGATAGCAATAAATAGGATGAGTAAGTGGGCCGATGAAAATGGGTTCCGGTTTGCACCAGAGAAAACGGTGTGCGTGCCTTTTTCATTACGTCGGGGGTTGTCGCTAGATCCCAGCTTGCAGATGAATGGCACTGACATAACCGTTAGGCAAGAACACAAGTTCTTGGGTGTTATTTTTGATAAGAAGCTCACTTTTCAGACCCATCTAAAGGAACTGAAGAGAAAGTGTCTTAAATCTGCTAATGTTCTCAAGGTACTTGCACACATGTCCTGGGGTTCTGACAGGAGGTGCCTCCTGCGACTCTACAACTCGCTGGTTCGTTCCCGTCTCGACTATGGTGCGGTTGTATATGGCTCGGCACGACCGTCATCTTTAAAAATGCTAGATCCCGTGCATCACCTTGGACTTCGACTTGCCACGGGAGCCTTCCGAACGTCGCCTGTCCCGAGTTTGTATGCAGAGACGTACCAAATGCCACTAGAAAAGCGAAGACAGTACCTCAGCCTATGCTATAGTTATAAAGTCAAATCTGACCCTGAACACCCATCGTTCCGCTGTTTGCAGGTATCTCCTTTTTTACGTCTTTTTGAAAACAAGCCAAGTATAACACGGCCTTTAAGCCTCCGCATTCAAAGTATGTCTGCATCCCTGCAGCTTGAACTTCCTGAGCGTAGCTTGATGACGAGAGTTCGAAGCATTGCTCCTTGGAAGGCGGTGCACTATACCTGTGACTGGTCGCTGGCGAAATACAATAAACGATCTGTTGCGCCATTAGTTCTTCATCAAGAGTTTATGACCTTGCAAGCTAAGTATAAAGACTATGCACAATTCTTCACTGATGGTGCAAAAACTCCACACTTTGTCGGTTCGGCTGTATATTCAGAACACTTTGTGAAAGCTCGACGGCTTGACTCTGTTGCCAGCATTTTTACAGCAGAGCTTTATGGTGTGCTCATGGTTATTGAATATATATTAGGCAACAATATCAGGAAAGCTATTTTGTTTGTGGACTCCCAGAGTGCCCTCCTCTCTCTCTGTTCCCTCAGTGATTCTAAGAATCGGCTTGTGCAACAAGTACGTGTAGAGTTAAACCTGGCCTCCCAAATGGGATACATTATCAAGCTGTGCTGGGTACCAAGCCATGTGGGAATTTCAGGTAATGAAAAGGCGGATAGGCTAGCAGCCTCTGTCAAGGATGCTCTGGAAACACCCGTTGGGCTGCCTCAAGAAGATTTTATACCAGTTCTCAAAAGAGCAATTCACAACGCCTGGCAGCTAGATTGGGACAAAGAAATAGATAATAAGCTGCATGTTGTCAAACCACGTTTGGGGGTATGGGAGAGTTCGCACCATAGAGACCGTCGCCATGAAGTTTTAATGTGTCGTTTGAGAATTGGACATTCACGTGTGACCCATCGCCATCTTCTCTGTGGGGAGGACACGCCACTCTGCGAGCATTGTGGTGAGTTGCTAACTATATTGCACATTCTTTGGCACTGCAAATTCTTTGATCAAGAACGTCAAACATGTTTCCCTTCACTTTCCGGATTTCTACCATTTCATCCAGCCTTCTTGCTGGGAGATAAACCTTTAGTCCCTTTTCATCAGATTTTAGATTTTCTTAAAAAAACGGGGTACCTGAACCTGTTATAAATCTTCTGCATAGTAATTCCTTTCTTTTACTATAGACTCTTTTAACCGTTTCTTTGGCGCAGCATGGCCTATGTTGCTTTTGCGCCATTAAACTCTTAATAATCAATCTGTTTCTCCAATTGTTCTTCAACAGGAGTTTTTCGGTTTGGAACAGAAATACAAGGACTATTTGCATTTTTACACTGATGGGTCTAAAACATCAACTTTTGCGGGATGTGCGGTTTATTCCATTACTTTCAGGAAAGTTCGACAACTCAACACTCTTGCAAGTATTTTTACAGCCGAATTGTATGCCATTTTAATGGCTGTGGAGTATTTATTAGAGAACAATATCATGAAAGCAATTCTGTTTGTCGATTCCCAGAGCGTTCTTCTAGCAATTTTGTCCTTAACAGACAGCAAGAACCCTCTTGTGCAACGTCTTCGGGTTCGGTTAAATCGAGCACTTCAACAAGGACACCTGATAAAATTCTGCTGGGTCCCAAGCCACGTGGGTATTCCTGTCAATGAGAAAGTAGACTTGCTTGCTGCCTCTGCGAAAGAGTGCCCAAAACTGCCCCTTGGCCTGCCACACCAAGACCTGAAACCGTTCATACAGAAATTTATTATGAAGTCATGGCAGCTGGATTGGGATATGGAAAAAGAGAACAAGCTCCACGTCATCAAGCCCCTTCTGGGGGTATGGGAGAGCTCTTTTCATAAAAACCGTCACGTTGAAGTTCTTCTTTGCCGCTTAAGAATAGGGCATACCCGTTTGACTCACCTGCACCTGCTTTGCAATGAGGACGTTAAGCTCTGCGACAACTGTGGTAAAGCTATGACTGTCTTGCACATCCTGTGGCATTGCAAATCTTTAAATCAACAGCGCCAATCATGTTTTCCAGAACTGTTCCGAGATCATCTTCCTTTTCATCCATATTTTCTACTTGGTGATCAACCCTTGGTACCGTTCAATCGAGTTTTAAAATTCCTGCATAAAACTGGCCTTTTACACCAGCTGTAGCTTGCAGTTACTTTAGATTGCATCTCAAGCTCCTTATAAAACCCCCTGTTTTGGCGCAATATGGCTTAAGTTGCCCTTGCGCCATTAAACCCCCAACCATCATCACCGATTGCTCAAGCTTAGCGACAGTCTGCTTCGTCAGCATCAATTCATCTACTTTGCACCTGATTGCCGGAAGTTCTGATAATTTCTTGTTGATTTCTGTCAGCACCTTCTCAAATGCAGTTTCTTGTTCGGGTTTCTGCCTTACGGTTGCGATAAGGCTGGGCACTTGGGCCCCACGAGCATTCGAGATTTTGCATGTTTGACATTTTCATTTACACTTTTCCGCGTCCCCCTTGGCCTTGTAGGCTGTCTTGGTAACACCAGAACATGTGCCTAAGTGATAACCGTATTCACATACAGAACATGTTAGATACGCTCTGTTATCAGGCAGTGACTTGTTACAGACTAAACACCCCAGGCGAAAATCAGTCCACTTCAGCTGGATTATGGAACTGGAAATGAGGCAGTCCAGCTGGATTCCAGCTGGGTCCAGTTGGATTCCAGCTGGTTCCAGCTGGAATTCAGCTGGACTGCCTCATTTCCAGTTCCATAATCCAGCTGAAAGTGGACTGATTTTCGCCCGGGACAGATCGGATTCGTTCATTTCAGACTAGAATAGGAGAAACACAGCACCTCGACACCAACAGTAACAGCGGCGACGACAACAGCACAGCAGTTGTACAATACGGTACACATTGTAAATTCCACCAGCCTGCGAATTTGAAGATAACTGTTATGCTAGGCTGCCTTCGCCGCCGCCACCGCCGCTGAGCAAGTGGCCAATGTTGCCGTTGGGCGGTTCGTGAAAGTAGCCGAAACACGGGTCAAAAGTAGCCAAAGGGAGCCATTTCATTTGTCTTGGCGCCAAAAATGTCGCCACCGTTTTTTCTAGAAAAGAATCGTCACATGAAGTGATAAAATAAGGCTATGTACAGCCGTAATCAACATGAATAAATGCTCCTGCCTCTAGAGTAATTGAGGGTAAGTTTTTTTAGAAGCTCAATGGGCACGTCAAATGTGGAGGTCGTTTTCTCTTGCAGCCGCAGCCCGAACTCAGAATCGCCACAAGGACGTCCAGCTTCATCTGTTTCTCAATTTAGTTTTTGTTAGTGAAACTTGAGAAAACACGCGCTCAGAATCCGCATTCGATACTGGAAGCGACAGGAGTCTCAGCGCACCTTCTGCGAGATGTGGAGAAGGGCACACTCCAGAAACACTCCTGTAAGCTGCCGCTCAGTATCGTGATAGCCGGGAAGTGTCGAGTCTTTTTCTGGGCCTGTTAGAAAACAAGAGCAAACAACCGAGTTTGCCAAGAAAGACTGCTTCCGTTTATATTATGTTTGTGGACTTGTGATTGACTGCTCTTTCAGTGTCGTGATGACCAAAACGTCCGCATCTTTTTCATAATTTTCTTTTAAAGGTATTTGTAACGTCAGAAATTATGTCATCTTTCTGCCCGAGTGTATACGTTCTTTGTACGGAAAATTCGCCAGAATATAAATAAAAAGTAGCCAAAAAGGCCAAGGAGCCAACTTAAAATTTTTGTCGCCAGACTGTGCTCAAAAGTAGCCAATTTGGCACAAAGTAGCCATCAACGGCAACAGTGCAAGTGGCTTGCAATTTGAGGAACTTTGGCTTTCAACGGCGATGGGTGACGTATGCCACGTGCTGGCTTGTCGACCAATCAGCTGAACCAGCGTTGGTACGATGATGACGATGTGCTCTCGGCGTTGACACCAGGGCAGCGCTTCAGCAGAACCACACGCTGGCTTGTCGATGTCCTCTCGGTGTTGGAACCAGGGCAGAGCTGCGAATATTTGAACTGTTATGCTAGGCTGCCTTCGCCGCCACCACCGCTGCTGAGCAAATCTTATGTTATCTGTTTTGGCTCTGTTTGTTTTCATTTAATCATTTTCACTAATAAAACTTTAGTTGCGAGTACATCTTTGTCCTGTCGTGTGTCACTCCATCCTCATTGTTTGAGCTTCACTCCATCCTCATTGTTTGAGCTGTGTTCATCGTGTATAATTAAACTACTTAAAAAGTTTAAATTTACAGTAATTTTTCTGCATTGTCTACACTCATCGGATTGATAAATCGTTCTGCCATGTTTAAGAATTCATCTAATGATAAAGAATACCTTTTTCTTACGTACGGTGATTTAAATAAAAATATGTAATTTATTTAATAAAAAATATTTTTTTATTATTTTGCTATGTTGGACTTTGGTGAGTTCATGACATGACGGTGTGTGACTTGTGAATTCTGTCTGTTAAATTCAAAAAGTTATGTTGAGCAACTTTATGAACTTGGATGAGTTCAAATGTGATGTTGAGTTATGTGATGAATCTGGGGACGGTGGTGATGTGATTGGAGCGACTCTTTTATGCAGCTGAACTGCGTGACGTGGAGGGTGACGAGTTTTTGGTGTAATGGCTGTGGGCTTGGTGTCTGTGGTGTACTTTGTGATGTGAACACAAATTAATTCGGTAGATCAGGAATCTCAAACACGCTGCTCGCGTCTCTCTAGGAAGTGGCCCACAAGCATCATTATAGCTATGCTATTATAATGTATTCGGATGGTTTGCACTATTGTGTTTTTTTTGCTTTGTGTTTTGTTTTAATTTCTGCTTGTCAGCTCTTTTTCATTATAAAACCACCTGTACGACAATAGACTTTTTGCTAAATTACCCAAGCTCAAGGGGAGTGCGTGAGTGTAGTTATATGTGCTGTGGATACTGCCTCCTGCAGCAGTAACTTCTAAAGTAAAAATACAATACAAAGGACACTTCACACGCACATTCATCAGTGTTAAATTGGTTGTTTACTTCGAATATTTTAGCAAAAGGTATAAAGGTATATTCTGCTTCTAGGCCGCAAGTGCGAGCTGTTTGCTCAAGGACGCACCTTGGCTACACAAACTCTGTCTCGGCAGGAGCAGCTCTCAAAGATAAAGCTACAAGCCCAGGATTCTCACATTCAGAAAATATTACCATTAAAATACGAGTATTTTTCAGACTGCTGCTGCAGATATCGTGAGGAAAGCAAGAACTGTTGTATAAAGATATATATATATATATATATATATTTTTTTTTTGAGACAAGAAGCTGGATTGACTTTTGTGTGAATGGAGCAACGGGAACGACAGTTTGCTTTCTTTCTTGTTCTACTAAAAATGCCAGCACGATGGTGGGGCGGTGCCAGTTTAATTTATGTTGTCACATCATGCGAGGGCCCAAATAGTCCTATAAATAAATCAAAGCTAAAGATTGGAAAAACTGCAAGTTTACAAAGAGCAGAGAGCACAAAATCTCCCCGCCCGGCTTATGTTGGCCCTTGTCCTTTCTCGGGTGGGCCATCTGGACCCCACTCTCAAATGAGTGAGGCCGCTGCAGTAGATTCTACTTCTGGTCCACGTTCAAGACCGTTGGAGTGGTGCATAAACAACGATACACAAATACGTGGTCAACATGGCAGACAATCGAAAGTGGAATAAGATAACATGCCCCAAATGCATAGCGAAAATACACGTGAAAAAAGAGAGAAAAAAAAACAAACAAACTGACGAAATTGTTGTTGTTGCTTTGCTGATTCTCGACGAAATGCGTTAGCATTTAGCGCAGGGGTTCTGACTCGGCGAAGGTTAGGAATGCCATCCTTCCAGAGTTACTTTTGCTTAATGGCCTGCATACTGTTGTCTTGGAAGAGCCAATCTTTCCTCCTGGATGTCTACGGTTTCGCGCAAACGGCGTCGCTGCTACACCTCGGTTTTACGTTGTCGCATACGTTGTGCACACTGGAGAAACGAAACCTTGTGCCTATGCCCCGGTGCATCGACAGCGGCGCATCATTGGAAGCGTGCAAACAAACTAGAGTTTAGCTAGGTTATTTCAGTTTTGGAAGTACGAGGGAAAAATGAATACTGGAACACATTACGTGACATAGTACTCGTGTTGGCTTTGTATGTTAAATTGGGCAGAAAATTCTACTCTTCTCCCGGTTAATGTTGATTATGCCACAAATTATCTGGTAGTGAAATTTCAGTGGGAACATTTCTGCTACTAAGGTTTGGTAGGCGGGACCTCTGAAGTATTTCGCTAACTGAGGCTAGGCCATTATATTGCCCGAAGACAATCACTTTTCTTTGTACTATTTTCAGCCTATTGACGGTTCTAGATTTAAAATTTGATGCGATTGGTTTCCGTCGCAGGGTGCGGCCCTTGATCCCGCGTGAGGTGATTGACATGTGCCACGCCTGCACGAGCGTGGCCTCCCGGGAGCCCCAGATCTGGGTGGGCAAGGACAAGGCCTTCACTTTCGACCATGTCTTCGACTGCCCCACCCACCAGGAGCAAGTCTACGACACCTGCGTCAAGGCACTGGTCGAAGGGTGAGACTTGCGGCTATACTGCAGTAAAAAAAAAGAGGCGCAGTGACTCCCTTTAGGGGAGTCCAGGATTGTCTCTGTGGTGACACCTTTAAAAGCGTCAAGTGACTCCAGTGCTCAGTGGAGTCATTGGACTCTTTCTCCACTGGAATCTGATGACTCTATCAGCTAGTGGCGTCAGGTTACCCTTTTACTGCCTGGAGTCAAGTGACTGTCTCACGAGAGTCAGTGGATTCTCTGGGGTGGAATCAGGAGACTCTGGTTTTGCTAGAATCATGCGACCCCTCCAGGAGAGTCACCATATTCCAATATTTGATGGAGTCCACGACCCCCCTTTTAGGAATCATTGGATTCCTTCTTTGCTAGAATCATGTGAACCCCCCTACAAGAGTCAGTGGATTCTCTCGGGTAGAATTGGAGGACTTCGGTTTTGCTAGAATCGCGCGACCCCTTCATGAGTCACCCGATTCCAATATACAATGAAGTCAGACGACTCCCTTATAGGGATTATTGGATTCCTTTTTGCTAGAATCGTGTGACCCTCGAAAAGAGTTGATGTATTCTGTTTTGACTTTCACATGTCTCCTGTCGGGAAAAATCACTGGATCTCTCTTTTTTCCCCTTCACCTTAGAGTCGCGTGCGGATTTTCTTATATTTTGATAAGAATTGTATAATAATCGAACGGTAACTAAATCATCACTCCTTGCTATAGCAGTCTTTCTTGTGTTAATATACACAACACTCAACTGCACCAGAAGGTTCTTATCAACATCCATTTATTTGTCAACTGCTCAAGATGCCCTGACAAGCAAACCCGCAGCATGCAAAAAGTAAAGCACACAGAAAAAGAAAAAAAAATAACTGACAGAGTAACATGGACACAAGTAAACTAGTTTAGACATTCCCAAACCTTTTTGTAAAAAAATATTAGAGTTTACGCGAACCCTACAAATCTAGTTTACAGTGTTATACCAAAGAAAGAAAAAAAACAGCGTTAACATCAACATGTCAAACTAGTTTGCACATGAACTTTGCCTTATATCTGAAGGAAAAAAAACAACCTAACAGTGTTCACACAAATACAGCAAACCAGTCTGCACACCGCCATCTCCTTAGACACGAAGAAAAACAATAAACTAACAAATTTAACGCAACAATATCAAAGTAGTTTCTACACTGCTGTTACTTCATAGTAGAAAAAACAAAAAAGTGGAAATTCAGGTCAGCTCTAGCAAACTAGTTTGCAATGCACATTGCCCTCGCCTTTTAATAGGAAAGGAGGAGGAACAGAAAGTCAAGCTAAGCACGAAATGCCATTGCAGTTTTCTCTGCCGTTACTAAGGGTAGGAATGGCTTCAACCTAAACAACCTTTGTGTTGAATGCCCAATGGGCATTCAACACAAAGGAAGAGCTCACAAAGGAAGAGAAAGGAAATGCTCAACGGCCTCTGAGATGTCCAGAGCTGGAGGTGTCAAGCTCTCAAACTTCATTCTTGCGCAGCTAGAGGATGCAGGATGGTTCACAGTGTACCTGATGTCCAGGCACACAGATATCTTCTCTGGGTCCTGAAAAGTATAGCATTTTTAAGGCCATGAGATACAAGAGGGGATGGATTGCTTGAATTATAGACTAGACTCTAGACGCTTTAATAGAAGTTATCGAAGCTTCTGTAAGTACGCTTGAAGAGAAGATATAATAAATTTTGCCCACGGCCAAATGTACCTCCGAAAACAACCGCCGGTAAAACCTTTATCGTTCTAAGTTGCAGTTATGACAAATGTATACTATTTTAATTTTTTTTTTAAGTTGCAGCAAAACAGGTTGCAGTGGCATTAGGAATCACAAGCAAGTCTTCAGAACAATGCTGAAACATTAAAACGTACGGAGCTAAATAATGTTAGTTTTCTATGCATGTCCAGAAGAAGGAGTTCCTTTAATGTACTGCACGTCACGGATGGCACTGATTTTTTTAACACAGGATGTGTTATAGGGTTGTGCGTTGTTAGAAAAATCTGTCTCTGAGCGATCGAGAGATCGAGCGTCATTGCAGGTGAAACCGCTAAACGCATGCCAAAGCAATAGGGAGTTCTCGTAGATGTTTCTCGCCGTCCCGCAACACTCTCTGCAACTTGCTACGATACCCGGAACTCTACAGTCAAGGCTATTGGCGCGCAGGCGAAGTAGTGGCTTCTTTGTTGCGGAGGGCTTAGCGGAGGGGAAACGCGGTCTACAAAAACTCCCTGATATCAGGCATATGTGGTTGAAGAGTGCCAATCGGCGCACGCTTCCGACACAGGCAGATTGGCATGTGCGGGGAGCGCGTGCCAAACCTCAACCAGTGCATGGCCCATAAAACACTAAGAATAAATAAAACAAAGGCGCAAATCGATTTTTGCAAGAGGTGCGTGCTGAACATCGGTCAACACGCAGCAGAGCACTCAAAGTAACCAACTTTAAATTGTCTTTGTCGTTTAAAAAACAAAACGAAAAAACAAACAGGCAGTGGAGTGTGCGTTGTTATAGCAACACATCCGAGAAGACCATAGCACTTCTTAATTAGCAAGACAACTGATAACATATGCATAAAAAAGGCACAGTGAACGCAAGGCACATTTTGTGCTCAAGTTTACCAGAATAAAGTCAAGCTAGAATTTATGTTTTGCACATAGCTCTATTAGTTTTGACAACAGCCTTATAAACATAAAAAATAGAGAAAAGAACTAACAGTCTCTTGTTTATGCTAACACTTTTGTGATTTGTAGGAGCCACTGATACCCTTCATAAATCAACAAAACGAGGCATCGTGAGGAACAGCCAAATGAGTGTCACTAAAGGCATCTTGCATTGCTTTTGTGGCAGTATAGACACAAAGTCATGTGCCTTGTTGCAGCTTCTTTTTTTGCTTCCCAAGCCATTTATAGTTCTCTAACTTAGCTATACTATCACTCACCAGTTGGAATATGCAGTTCTCGGTTCAATTTTTGACCATGGCAGCTAGAGTAGGCTCATCAGTAGTGCAGCTGGGTAATGATCTGAAAAAGAAATTACCAACAGTTTTGTAAACACTTATAATGTTTAGGTGATATGCGTCATGAGAATGTTGAGTAATATTCTTTTTGGCTACATAAAGTCAACGTAAAAAACAAAAACAAAAAAATCTTTAGTTTGGTTGGATGCAATTAAGCAGTAGAAACATTATCACTTGAAAAGGTAGTCAATGAAAGATGAAATGGGATATTGAGACATCGTTATTAAATCTCAGTGCACTTCTATAGCATATTGTATCGCGTTCTGCACACAATTGTGGAGTCTCTTTGGAACGAGATTGTAAATACCGAGGCTTCAAGATAAGGACCGCGTTTGTGTAACGTAAAATTATATAAAAAAAAAAAAGATATAAATTGGGTAGAGCGCAAAACTAAAACATCTGGATCTACCAAAAGCGCCTGTCTATTTTGAGTATACTTGAACCACGCAAGTTTTGCTGAACTACCCTAGAAAAAAAAAAAGAAAAAAAAAAGAAACGCTTGGAAAGTAAGATACACGACATGCCACACTTTAAGCTATGTAAACATATAGCTGAATTCGGTATGACAGAGGTTGTCAGCAAATCTTATAGTCAAGAGCGAACTATTCTCAAGATACTGAAGTATACCCGTTTTCACCTCAAGAAAAAAAGCAATTTTTGCGCATTATTCATTTGCGCCGCAAAGTAGTTCTCACGATTTTAGGTCATGGAAGAAAAAAGCATTGCTTTTGGCTTTTGAAATGTTTACGTCTTGATAAGATAACATTCTTATGTTATCTTATCACCCATATATATCTTAATTGTCCACATAAAGGGGGAACTTGGTAATGCTCTGCGAGGAGCCGGACTTGTTTTACTGTGGTTCTTGAGGTGAAAACGGGTATAGTCAAGATAATTCTTGAAGCCCTCCCCAAATGCGACACGAGGTCTACTAATAATACCTCGTTTTCTTCTGCTCAGGGCCTGTGGGGGTAAACTATCCAGACTATACACTTGTGCGGGTTGATGTTTCAACAAGACGCGTGGCTATATTTTGTTTCTTACTTGATTATTAGGAAATATTATTGGTCATTTTAGGCCAGCCCATTGGTATGGAAAAATATATACCGTTAATTAGGTACTGTAGAATACCGCGCATCCGCCCATACCACATTAAGCGCCCATACCCAAATTTGTAAGATCTGAGAAAATATGCACAGCACATTTATATGTAGAATTGATGACCGGACAAGCGCCCATCCCCCATTTTTTCATGATTATCTCAAAATTTTGAGTGGGCGCTTGCCCGGTATTTTACGGTAAGTACCGTGAACCTCAGATAAGTACATGCACGCGCGTTTCACGGCGGAGAAATATTTTATGGCGTTGAATGGCACAAGCCCATGTAGCAGCAAAGATAAAAATTGATTTTTGGCTGTAAGAAGATGTCAATTACGATTCACAGCTACGCGCACGAGCCATTTCATGTTGGTGCGTGTGTAATTTTATAAACACAAAAGGAATGGGCGACACATTGAACGGGTTCTCATAACCACGCAAAAGTCCTGTGCGGAGGAAGGTAACTTTTTTGAGAAGGCGCCAAGATTCCTAATAAAGCAAATAGCAATATAAAAGTTTTGAAACATTCACTTTTTTATGAAACGTCGTTCGATAAAATGGTGCGTTTAATTAAATATTTGGAAAGCTTCCGACATACCAAAATTTACGACCGAATATCTCCAAATTATTTCTTAACAAATGTATATATCATACCGCACCGCCGTTTGCTCAAAAGCCGACGACTGACAACGCAAAAGTAACGATACGAGCAAGAATATTTTCATTCGACTACTCTCCTTTAATGTGCACCGAGCAAAAAAAAAGAAAATAAAGGAAAGAAGTCACAAGCCATAACATCTGCACATACCATACGGTGAAACAAGTGGAGGAAAAGTAGGCAGTTTGGCTACTCGTAGAATGATGTTGTCCCTAATGTCGCCGAAATCCGGATGAGCTTGGAGCACCGCCCTTAGATCCTTGACTTTGAAGTACCCAGACACTGAGAGCTTTTTGGCGGATAAGCCGCGATAAACGAGGCAGGTTATGCACTCCTCGGCTGCCATACTTCTTTGAGAAGAAACAAATGCGAGGACACCAATACTACCACCAGTGCAGCGTGTGAGGGAAGGGTGTTTTGGTGCAAAAGAGTGCGCGCTTCCGGCAGAAAAATCCGGCTTTCCCATCTTTCTCTCGTCTCCTCGCTTGTTTGCGGCACCCGGGGCACGCCAGAGTCAATGGGAAGGGAATCAGATTCATAAAAGAAACATACTGTTCTCTTCCTTCTAGGTATGCGGTTAACCATTTCACTAATTTATTTGAGTTAAGTATGGTATTCAGTTTAAGAAGAAGCTTGTTGTGAGGAACTTTATCGAAGGCTTTACTAAAATCCAGGAATAAAACGTCTGCCTGACTTCTGCTATTCATTACTTTACTAAGATCATGCATTATTTCTGTCAACTGGGTTACTGTACACAGACCTCTTCTAAATCCACGCTGACTTGTAGAGCCCTGCGCGGATAACAGTTTGGATATCCGCATCCGATCCGCATCCACAGACTTTGTATCCGCATCCAAACCGCATCCATAAACTTTTTACATTATTGTATCCGTATCCGATCCGCATCCGCATACTTTGTATCCGGATCCGAACCGCATCCGCAAATTGTGGAACCATCTCGATGTTCTTGCTAACCACCAAAGGTTACGATTACATTTAGACTAGCAAAATCAGCGGGAATCACGCCGACCGCTTTCTTCCTTGCCGCACGCGTAATCGGAAACTTTCACCTGCAACCCCTTAACTCTTCCACAAAATCTAAATGCCTTAAGAAAAAAAAAAATTCTTAAAAAAAGTTTGGAAAAAGGGGAGGAGAAGCAGTGGTACGAAGACGAAATCCTTTCTGTGATGTTACCGAGCGTATGCGGCCGCCTCGAGTCTCGCGGTGTTTCTTGTCAGCCAGCGGGCAGATGCGCCGCTAAGTCAAGTCCAAGGCCTGATCGCATCGACTAACGTGTTGTTCAAGAAAGATTGCGGCCTCTAAGCCCCTAAATATATATATTAAAAAAAAAAAAGAAGCTTTTTTTGTTTTTTTGTTTGGCGCGGCTACGGAGGTTGCACGCGGCAGACGCTGGCACTGCTGGCGCCCTGGTGTCGTAACCGGACGAATATGAACTACCAGACTTTATTGGCTAGAACTCCAAGCGTACAAAAAAGAAACAGGCAATTTTAGGGCTGCCTATGTGCGTGCGCCGCTGATTCCGAAACTTTGCAAACCGTGGCGCCACAGGGTCGCGCTCGCTGTTTCTTCGACTTTCTTGTGACTTGTTAGTTTGAGGTTTTCTTTGCCCGAGAAAGTTTTTCGTCAGCATCAATCGTCCCGGAAAGCTTTCTCGGGACGATTGATGCCCTGCATTCTTTACTTTTACTTTTTTATAGGTAGCGTTTTTGACGAGATGAAATGCACTAACTGAAGCGATCTTCAGTAAGAATCAGATCTTTCTTAGGATCCCTTCGAAACGCGTTTTGTGGAAATACGTTTTGTGGACAACTTTTCACGGACTTACATTTCATGGACACACGGTTCGTCGACCCTGCGACGTTTTGTCAACAACATATTTTTTCACTAAGCCGCTAAAAGCTAGCGCGCGATTCACTAAGGCGTGCTTAAAGGGGTTATGACACGCCAAAAATAAAATATGAGATAACTATACTGCTAGGACCTATTGTATGTTCCTATTATCCTGCTAAATTTGTTTTGAAAATGGCGCGATAGTTTCGTGGATAAATCAATCTATATGCGGGCCCCTTGGAAGGGCAGATCCGGGCGGAGCTGGAGGTTGGCTACGTAGGCAGCCTCCAGCGCGGTGTCTCCTTGCACGCACTCACAGACTTGGCCCTCTTGGCGTATCGAGCCTCAGCTTCCTCGTTTACCGTCCACGTTTCGAGCATGCGGTCCGTGACGATTACGTCTACGGCATCGCTCGCCTTGTCAAAGTGTTCGACATTGATCGCAGCAGCGATTAGAGTGATTGCTATCAAGAGATGTTGGAAGCTGTTCATTTTGACTGCGACCCGCTAGCGGCCAGCTCCAGCGACGGCGAGTTACGGACAAACTCGCCGTGGTCACCATCGTCCGTATCTCGCAGGCGCATGCAGGGTGGAAGGTCAACGGGCCGGGGGCGAGAGCGGGAATAGCTTTCGGGTTACAGAGTTGTGTGAGCAGTTTTGATCGTACCGCGACGAGGAGAGCTTGGGCGATCATAAGGGCGCCTAGAATGAGAGAGTGTTCATTGTCATGTGGTTTATGGACACCATGGTGTGGCGTAACTTGGGCAGTGTTGCCTGGTCGCCAGATGAAAATGATAAAAATTCGTAAATTGAATATTGTAATTACCAGAGCTCTAAAAATCGCGTAACTTTGTGTATATACTAAGTAGCCTATGAGCATTCCATTTCAAGAATAATCTATCCGTTTAATTTTTGTGTCATAACCCCTTTAACTAAACCATGTCCCCCTCGCCCCTGTAATCCAGGCGAGACGCAAAAAGTTTGTTACGAAAATAGCAGGGTTGTGTGCGACAAAGCGTCTCGGGTTTTTCGATGAAACGAACACGGGAAGCCTTTCGATCAAACGTTGCATGTCGACGAAACGATCTGTAGATGAAACGTCAGTCAAAGGACTGAATGCCACCGGGCAAAAATTTACTTCCGTATTCGCGGATATCCGCATCCGCAGCCCCTGACATCCGCATCCGATCCGCAATCCGCCAAAATCCGTCTAATTTTTATCCGCATCCGCCAATTTACTGCGGATATCTTGCGGATAATCCGCGGATATGCAGCGCTCTACTGACTTGCCGCTAAGATATTTACCTTTTCAACGTAATTGAAAATGTGGCTAGAAATTATATGTTCTGACAGTTTACAACACTGACTCAGTTATAGAAATGGGCCTACAGTTTGCAACATTTTTTCTGTCGCCCGATTTAAAAACGGGTATAATTTTAGCATATTTTCCATTCTTTAGGAACAGCACTTTACACAGGAGTGCGCAATGTGTGATTATCTGTTGCAGATGCTTCGATGGCTACAATGCCACGGTCCTTGCCTACGGTCAGGTGCGTATGCCTTTTGCTTCGTCTAGCATTGCCAGAAAGGAACGAGAGAGTTGTCTCAACTAGATTTGGTCCCAAAGTATTGCCATTATGTACTATCAGGGAAAAATAAGTGCGAACAGAGGAACGCGTGGCTTAGCCGTACAGGCTGCGTCACCTGGAAGTGAGCCTAGAAGTAGGGTGCGTGGCCTACTCTGATGTGTTCACGCCTTTCGCTCGGCGCTCCTCAAGCTCGGCAGTGCGCCTCTCAGCTCGCTGAAAGCTATCACCGCTATTTTTGCTGGCTCAGCGCGTGCGGTGCGAAGAAGCTCGGCCCACGCGTCGAGCAGACAAAGATAGCGGTGACAGCTTCAGCGCACTGAGAGGCGCACTGCCGAAGCTTGGGGAGCGCCGAGCGAAGGGCGTGAACACATCGGAGGTAGACCACGCACCCTCGCCCCTAGGCTCACTTCCAGGTGGCGCAGCCTGTACGGCAAGCCACGCGCTCTCTGTTCGCATTTCATTTTTCCCCGATAGCTACATTTCTGAGGCTGTCCTCACTGAGTTGATGCTCGATGAGGAATACGAGTTCCTGTTGGCAACATGAGAACTCTTTCGACTCTATTTCTGATGAAAAGTGCAGTCAACGCTACGTACCGACGGGGTCGGCGAAGTAGTGGCAAAAGCGCGACATTTGCAATGTTTGTTGCCTTTCTGCAGCGACTGTTACAATGGTCATAATAATCTAGGGTTGAGAAGGCCCCTTCATTTTGTGCGTTTCGGAGGCTTATTGCGGAGGAGGCGCCGTGTAACCGAGCTTTCGGTTGCACGTCAAAAGATCCTCAGGTGGTCCAAATTAATCCTCAGTCCTCCGCTGGGGCGTGCCAGATGCCCGTCGTTGGTTTGGCACGTAAAACCCCCAAATTTGACTTTTTTTTTGTGCGTTTGTCTTCTGTCTGACTTACGATAAAATGCTTCAGTTTCCAGCATAATATTGGGCAACATGCAGCGGTGATGATGCGATATCGCCATCAATGACAGTATACAGTTTTTTGTAGGCTACTTTCTTTGCTTACTTTTTCTATTCTCTGCGAGCTCTCGAAACAGTGGCACAGAGTAGTCTATAGGCCGGAGTTGAGAAATTGGCAATTGAGTTCAGTCTCGGGGTTGCCCGGTTTGGAGAATTTTCATACTTCTGACAAAATTTGGGAGTTTCACATCTTAAATAGTTTGGCCGGACTGCTGCGTTGGATTTAGTTCTCTCCACTGACATAACCCTCTTACCAGGAATTAGCGATGGTTGCATTCTTCAACTTGCATACACCAATGTGTGTCTAGAATAGAACTAATACTAAGCTATTTCGTGATATATATGTCGACGCAATGAATAACCAGCCCTTCTCGGCTGCTGCGTTGGATTTAGTTCTCTCCACTGACATAACCCTTACCAGGAATTAGCGATGGTTGCATTCTTCAACTTGCATACACCAATGTGTGTCTAGAATAGAACTAATACTAAGCTATTTCGTGATATATATGTCGACGCAATGAATAACCAGCCCTTCACGGCTGCTGCGTTGGATTTAGTTCTCGCCACTGACATAACCCTCTTACCAGGAATTAGCGATGGTTGCATTCTTCAACTTGCATACACCAATGTGTGTCTAGAATAGAACTAATACTAAGCTATTTCGTGATATATATGTCGACGTAATGAATAACCAGCCCTTCTCGGCTGCTGCGTTGGATTTAGTTCTCTCCACTGACATAACCCTCTTACCAGGAATTAGCGATGGTTGCATTCTTCAACTTGCATACACCAATGTGTGTCTAGAATAGAACTAATACTAAGCTATTTCGTGATATATATGTCGACGCAATGAATAACCAGCCCTTCTCGGCTGCTGCGTTGGATTTAGTTCTCTCCACTGACATAACCCTCTTACCAGGAATTAGCGATGGTTGCATTCTTCAACTTGCATACACCAATGTGTGTCTAGAATAGAACTAATACTAAGCTATTTCGTGATATATATGTCGACGCAATGAATAACCAGCCCTTCTCGGCTGCTGCGTTGGATTTAGTTCTCTCCACTGACATAACCTCTTACCAGGAATTAGCGATGGTTGCATTCTTCAACTTGCATACACCAATGTGTGTCTAGAATAGAACTAATACTAAGCTATTTCGTGATATATATGTCGACGCAATGAATAACCAGCCCTTCTCGGCTGCTGCGTTGGATTTAGTTCTCTCCACTGACATAACCCTCTTTACCAGGAATTAGCGATGGTTGCATTCTTCAACTTGCATACACCAAATGTGTGTCTAGAATAGAACTAATACTAAGCTATTTCGTGATATATATGTCGACGCAATGAATAACCAGCCCTTCTCGGCTGCTGCGTTGGATTTAGTTCTCTCCACTGACATAACCCTCTTACCAGGAATTAGCGATGGTTGCATTCTTCAACTTGCATACACCAATGTGTGTCTAGAATAGAACTAATACTAAGCTATTTCGTGATATATATGTCGACGCAATGAATAACCAGCCCTTCTCGGCTGCTGCGTTGGATTTAGTTCTCTCCACTGACATAACCCTCTTACCAGGAATTAGCGATGGTTGCATTCTTCAACTTGCATACACCAATGTGTGTCTAGAATAGAACTAATACTAAGCTATTTCGTGATATATATGTCGACGCAATGAATAACCAGCCCTTCTCGGCTGCTGCGTTGGATTTAGTTCTCTCCACTGACATAACCCTCTTACCAGGAATTAGCGATGGTTGCATTCTTCAACTTGCATACACCAATGTGTGTCTAGAATAGAACTAATACTAAGCTATTTCGTGATATATATGTCGACGCAATGAATAACCAGCCCTTCTCGGCTGCTGCGTTGGATTTAGTTCTCTCCACTGACATAACCCTCTTACCAGGAATTAGCGATGGTTGCATTCTTCAACTTGCATACACCAATGTGTGTCTAGAATAGAACTAATACTAAGCTATTTCGTGATATATATGTCGACGCAATGAATAACCAGCCCTTCTCGGCTGCTGCGTTGGATTTAGTTCTCTCCACTGACATAACCCTCTTACCAGGAATTAGCGATGGTTGCATTCTTCAACTTGCATACACCAATGTGTGTCTAGAATAGAACTAATACTAAGCTATTTCGTGATATATATGTCGACGCAATGAATAACCAGCCCTTCTCGGCTGCTGCGTTGGATTTAGTTCTCTCCACTGACATAACCCTCTTACCAGGAATTAGCGATGGTTGCATTCTTCAACTTGCATACACCAATGTGTGTCTAGAATAGAACTAATACTAAGCTATTTCGTGATATATATGTCGACGCAATGAATAACCAGCCCTTCTCGGCTGCTGCGTTGGATTTAGTTCTCTCCACTGACATAACCCTCTTACCAGGAATTAGCGATGGTTGCATTCTTCAACTTGCATACACCAATGTGTGTCTAGAATAGAACTAATACTAAGCTATTTCGTGATATATATGTCGACGCAATGAATAACCAGCCC
Organism: Ixodes ricinus; assembly: GCA_037355805.1. Classification (NCBI taxonomy): domain Eukaryota; kingdom Metazoa; phylum Arthropoda; class Arachnida; order Ixodida; family Ixodidae; genus Ixodes; species Ixodes ricinus. The sequence goes on from JAZHYW010004362.1 coordinate 22,559, forward strand.
TTCTCGGCTGCTGCGTTGGATTTAGTTCTCTCCACTGACATAACCCTCTTACCAGGAATTAGCGATGGTTGCATTCTTCAACTTGCATACACCAATGTGTGTCTAGAATAGAACTAATACTAAGCTATTTCGTGATATATATGTCGACGCAATGAATAACCAGCCCTTCTCGGCTGCTGCGTTGGATTTAGTTCTCTCCACTGACATAACCCTCTTACCAGGAATTAGCGATGGTTGCATTCTTCAACTTGCATACACCAATGTGTGTCTAGAATAGAACTAATACTAAGCTATTTCGTGATATATATGTCGACGCAATGAATAACCAGCCCTTCTCGGCTGCTGCGTTGGATTTAGTTCTCTCCACTGACATAACCCTCTTACCAGGAATTAGCGATGGTTGCATTCTTCAACTTGCATACACCAATGTGTGTCTAGAATAGAACTAATACTAAGCTATTTCGTGATATATATGTCGACGCAATGAATAACCAGCCCTTCTCGGCTGCTGCGTTGGATTTAGTTCTCTCCACTGACATAACCCTCTTACCAGGAATTAGCGATGGTTGCATTCTTCAACTTGCATACACCAATGTGTGTCTAGAATAGAACTAATACTAAGCTATTTCGTGATATATATGTCGACGCAATGAATAACCAGCCCTTCTCGGCTGCTGCGTTGGATTTAGTTCTCTCCACTGACATAACCCTCTTACCAGGAATTAGCGATGGTTGCATTCTTCAACTTGCATACACCAATGTGTGTCTAGAATAGAACTAATACTAAGCTATTTCGTGATATATATGTCGACGCAATGAATAACCAGCCCTTCTCGGCTGCTGCGTTGGATTTAGTTCTCTCCACTGACATAACCCTCTTACCAGGAATTAGCGATGGTTGCATTCTTCAACTTGCATACACCAATGTGTGTCTAGAATAGAACTAATACTAAGCTATTTCGTGATATATATGTCGACGCAATGAATAACCAGCCCTTCTCGGCTGCTGCGTTGGATTTAGTTCTCTCCACTGACATAACCCTCTTACCAGGAATTAGCGATGGTTGCATTCTTCAACTTGCATACACCAATGTGTGTCTAGAATAGAACTAATACTAAGCTATTTCGTGATATATATGTCGACGCAATGAATAACCAGCCCTTCTCGGCTGCTGCGTTGGATTTAGTTCTCTCCACTGACATAACCCTCTTACCAGGAATTAGCGATGGTTGCATTCTTCAACTTGCATACACCAATGTGTGTCTAGAATAGAACTAATACTAAGCTATTTCGTGATATATATGTCGACGCAATGAATAACCAGCCCTTCTCGGCTGCTGCGTTGGATTTAGTTCTCTCCACTGACATAACCCTCTTACCAGGAATTAGCGATGGTTGCATTCTTCAACTTGCATACACCAATGTGTGTCTAGAATAGAACTAATACTAAGCTATTTCGTGATATATATGTCGACGCAATGAATAACCAGCCCTTCTCGGCTGCTGCGTTGGATTTAGTTCTCTCCACTGACATAACCCTCTTACCAGGAATTAGCGATGGTTGCATTCTTCAACTTGCATACACCAATGTGTGTCTAGAATAGAACTAATACTAAGCTATTTCGTGATATATATGTCGACGCAATGAATAACCAGCCCTTCTCGGCTGCTGCGTTGGATTTAGTTCTCTCCACTGACATAACCCTCTTACCAGGAATTAGCGATGGTTGCATTCTTCAACTTGCATACACCAATGTGTGTCTAGAATAGAACTAATACTAAGCTATTTCGTGATATATATGTCGACGCAATGAATAACCAGCCCTTCTCGGCTGCTGCGTTGGATTTAGTTCTCTCCACTGACATAACCCTCTTACCAGGAATTAGCGATGGTTGCATTCTTCAACTTGCATACACCAATGTGTGTCTAGAATAGAACTAATACTAAGCTATTTCGTGATATATATGTCGACGCAATGAATAACCAGCCCTTCTCGGCTGCTGCGTTGGATTTAGTTCTCTCCACTGACATAACCCTCTTACCAGGAATTAGCGATGGTTGCATTCTTCAACTTGCATACACCAATGTGTGTCTAGAATAGAACTAATACTAAGCTATTTCGTGATATATATGTCGACGCAATGAATAACCAGTTGGCAACCTTCCTGGATGAGTTCCTGCTTTCTTTTCAGAGCGTCCCGGATGAAACTCAGTTGGAACTTGTTTAAAAATAAACTCTAATTACTTTATTCATTACATCTTTTTTTTTTGTGAACCCCAGTCTTCTTGGTTTAATGTCGCACTGAAGCATCTTTCTAACAAGAACCACTCTTTCCCGCTCTGCCAAGCCATGTGCCCTCACTGCTCGTTGAGATGCTTACAAAGAAGTTGTGGATCCTTATCAGACAGCTGTGAAAGAGGCCAAAACAACCTTACCTTCTATGATATCTAATAGCACTAAGCAATTTTGGAATGTTTGCAACGGCCCCAATAATACTGTTCTTAAACTGACAGGATAATGGTGTAGATATTGTCACGAATGACAATTGATGGGGCGACGAAAACTGAAGCAAACTAAACGTTTAATGGCCAGACTTGTGCCCAAGACCAAATGGAAAAGGGCTAGCATTGCAGGCGTGGATGGCGGCGAAACAGCAGGATCGAACGCTGTGGTGAGTCTGATTCCAGCTCGCCACGCAGAGCCCCTTATGCACACGCCAGTGCCTTCTGGAACAATCTGCATAGAAAGTTCGGTGCGTAAAACATTCTCACCTTGAATAAGCAACAGAGTTCTCGACGTCTCAAAATAACGGCGCAAGTATAGGGTTACACACACAAACACGTGTGTTTGTGTGGAACCCCATACTTGCGTGTTATTTCTGAGACATGGATAACCAACACGCCCAAGCTCCTGTTTTGTCCAGGGTTCTCGAATTTACCATAACGCGGCATTTACAGAAATAACAAAAGGTAGTTCCGCTACCAGGAATCAAACCGGGGCCATTTGCGTGGGAGCCAAGCACAATAACTGTTTAGCGACGGACGCGCTTGCTCAGAGACACATATGGCAATATTCCGAGCGATCACTGTGCATCCTTGCTAAGATATTTTTGTGAAAGTGTTTTCTAGTGTTGTTGAATCTGCCCCACTTTCCTGTTTACAACTTCCTTCAATGGATCCCCTTGTTTTTGATTATGACGGGATTGTTGATGGGACATTTTTAGATCAGTGATCTAAAACCGGGAGCCGGGAATGGTCAGGGAAATCTAAATTGCCAGGAAAAATCGGGGAATAGTCAGGGATATTGTCAAAAGCGAGCCCAGTCAGGTAAAATGAGCCGGAAACGCCTATAGAGTACCCTGAGCCATAGAGTACCTGAGCATAGAGTACCCTGACTTGGGGCAGAAAATAGGCAACAAATACTGCTTAGAGCGGAGTGCGGGCTCTGCTCAACCCGATGTAGCGTGTGCTACCCGATGCAGAGGGAACAGCTGACAAATTCAGTCCAAGGCTTGGATTGGATTGGATTCAGGAGCACGACACTAGGCTAGATCCAGTTAGGGCTGATAGATTTAGTAACAAATAGAACAACCGCAGACCCCAATCCAAGCCTTAAGACGAAAGTATTCGAAGTGTGCAACTGGCGGCCATGCTGCCATTCGGTTATTGACATGTTTTCATCAGTTTCTGGAAGTGGTTTCTTCACTGACGATGTTGGCGGCTCGTTTAATCCGTACTGGACGGACCCGAATATTTCGGAATGTGCAAGTTGGATTAAGCCAGTGCAAAATGATCCTCGCAGTGCTCAATGCCTTCTGTTGTGATGGTCTTGCATATTTAACCGCCTCTACAATGGTCAAGGAATTTGACCTGAAATTGTCAGGGAAAATCTGGGAAAGTCGGGGAATTTCAAAATAATAATTTGCTAGACACCCTGAAAAATGTCCACGTCAAGTGGTGTTGATAGTATAAGCTCTAAACTTCTTAAAAGTTTAGTTTTAAGTTTTTATTTTAATCCTTTTTGAACAGTCACTTGACCTTGGCATTTTACCAAACGATAGGAAGAATAGGAAGGACCCTCTTACTTATCGACCCATTTCCTTCACCACTTCGGGATTAAAAACAGAGCCAAAGATGAAGGACCAGACGAAGAAGTAGCGCGGACGCAGTGCTGACTTTCAACAGAGTTTATTGATCGCAAAATCGATCTCCTTGACTAGGAGCGGTCAACTCTGTGCCGAAAATTAAATTGATATCAGTCATGTGCTCCACTGTTTTCCCTGCTCACGCTATCGTAAAAGAATACAGAGTTACCGATTAAAATGGAGAAACACTTGGTGATGGAACTTTTGTGCCATAACAAAGTTAGTAAACTTCAAATGGACCCTGTGTAGTTAAATGCCTATTTCAGGCTATCGATCGTTATTTCTAGTTATTTGACTACTTAGCTGTTAGGTTACTTTGAAGTCATTATTATTAGCTAATGTCTAACTACCGTAATATCTAGAGTAATCGCTCATCCCCTAATCGTTGCCCACCCCACTTTTTGGGCGAATATCAATTTTCAGAAAAACAGTGGTCACCCTTCTCTGCAAATACCCCAACGTGAACTATGCCATCCGCGAAACATTCATCCTACTCGAATGACGCTGCTGTGGACCTTACAGTTGGAGGACATGCGAGACAAAGTAAAACAAAGGAGGGAAATTCTGAGTAAATGCGTGCGAAAGGAAACTATAGAGATAACAAAATGAAGCTTTGTTCTAAATGCAAAAAAGCTTTTTTCGGATAAAAAAAAAGAAGGTTGGTGTTGAATGGGTGATACAATAAGTGCGCACTGCCGAGCGCGTGCTCACGCGCCTCGGGACCCTGTTCTTGTGGCGCTATGCCCAGCTACCGGCGTAACATTCCACACCGGGTGTTGGGTCACCTGATGGCTCCGGCAGTCTTGCAATCAACATGGTACAGCGAAGAACCCCATCTGCCTGGTCCTCTGGATGCGACACAATGGAGCCGAAGACGCAGATTTTGCTGCGGCGGCGGGATGCAAGAACGGTCGGGCACATCTGCAACTGACGTGTTAGCAGCTCACGGCTCCACCCAACGAACAGGGGAGCAGCAGGCAGTCGGGACTGGCATTATTCGGGCAAGTGGAACCTTTTGACGACGCGTGATGTGAGCCTTCTTGCAAGCGAACGCTGTCGCGGACTGAAGCAGATTTGACGTGGTCATAAGTCTAATAGGACCCGACACATACAAATTGCTGAGAAGTCTAGTAGCGCCTGAGAAGCTTTCGCTAAAGAATTTTGAAGATTTGCTTGCGATTTTGCGGAACCACTTGTCGCCGCAACCATCGGTCGTCGCAGAAAGGGCCATTTTTCGTTGGAGAGCTCAACAGTTGCCAAATATGTAGCAGAGCTAAGAAAAATGGCACAGATGTGCAACTTTGACAGTAATTTGGATGAGACTCTCAGAGACAGGTTCGTCTGCAGATTGCGTCGTGCACACATCCAGCGAGCTTTGTTTGCTGAAGATGAGAGTTTGACTTTCAAGACAGCTGTGGAAAAAGCATTGACTATCGAAAGAGCCACCATGAACATGCAGACATGCCATGATAAGCAGACCGACCAGCCTGAGCTGCAGAAGCTGACGATGGTAAAACCAAAAGCAATGGCGGCCCAAGAAAAATGTTTCAGTTGTGGATCTCCCGAGCACTTTGCCTCGTCATGTCCGCACCGTGACGTTATCTGCTATAACTGCAACCAGGAGGGGCATTTTAAACAGTTCTGTAGAGCACCGCCAACGCACCAACCGGGCGTAGCGAAGAATTTCCGAAACTTGGTAGCTGAGGAAGATAAGAACAGCGAAGCAATATATGGTCTCAAAGGTAGCAACACCAATGCCCCGTTCTACTATACCCTCAAGGTCGGGAACACGCCATTCCAGATGGATTTGGATACGGGGGCTGCTGTGTCTTTATGTCAATGTATTGGTTCCAAGCATAGTTTCCGGGCACGAAGCTGACTTCGGCATCCATTATACTGCGCACGTAGACCGGCGAGACGGTCAAGCCAAAAGGGTGGCACAGTGGATGTAGGGTATCGAGGCTTCAAATGGAAGCTGCCGCTCCACGTGCTGGGGGAAGACGGACCGCCTTTGATTGCAGAGATCGGGTTCACAAACTTGAGTTTGAATTGTGTTCGCTTAACCCAGTCAGTGTTGACGTGAAAGCGTCGCTCCTAGGCATACTAGCAAGCTACGAGGATGTATTTAAGGATGAGCTGGGATGCATGAAAGGGGGAGAGGCTCATTGAAGCCTGAAAGAAGGTGTGACTATAAGACAACTGTGAACCCGTGTCCGGACGTGGAACAGTACCTATTGCCCAGGTTGGAGGACATGCTAGCAACGGTGGCTGGAGCGACGTTCTTCTCCAAGATTGACCTAAGCCGAGCGTACCAGCAGGTTCCAGTCCATCCCAAATCACAACAGTATCTAAATGGTGTCATGGCTGAAGTTCCTAAGGCATCAGATCAGTGAACAAGGGATAGTCGGAAGGCAACGTGCAAGCAATCCAAAATGCGCCTAGGCCACAAGACTCCAAACAGTTACGGTCTCTCCTGGGGATGGTGACATTCTACGGAAAGTTTCTCCCCAATCTGTCGACTACGCTAGCGCCGCTGAATGGGTTATTGCAAAAGGATGTCGCCTGGGCCTGGAGCAAGTGCTGTTAAGATGCTTTTGACACGGTGAAGAAGCTTCTGGTTGACGCACCTGTTCTGGCGCACTACGACCCAAAAGCAGACCTTCAAGTATCATGTGATGCATCGGCATACGGTCTTGGAGCTGTCCTGCCTAGGGTGCTCTCCAACGGTGACATTGAGCCTATCGCGTTTGCGTCGAGAACTTTGACACCGAGTGAGAAAAACTACAGCCAGCTAGAAAAGAGGCACTAGCCATTATACTTGGCGTGAAGCAATTTCACGTGTCACGGGTGGTAGTAACCGAAGGGTTCAGCGGCGGTCTCTAATCGGGAGACGCCAAACCTAGTAGCGCGGTCCCTACATCTCTGCAGCAGTGTACACGACGTTTAAGGCTACATTACGGCGGGTCGGTTCGATAGATCACCTCCGTCGGTGCCAATGATCGTCTAGCTTGTCTCACTCTCTCGAATATAGTGGAAGAGGAGACACATGTACCAGAGTAAGGACAGAGTCCAAGAGCATTTATTAACATACTCTTCTAAATGAACTACAATGTCCCCATCCAAAATGCCCCCCCCCGTGCCGGCAAGGTCGGAGAGGCCCTTAACTGCCAGACGCGGGGTTCCGGAGAGCCAAGACCGGTGAAGTGTCGGAGAAGTTGCCGACACATGTCCTATCTCTTTCGCGGTCACTGGATGAGTCCCTTTCCCGAAAGCGGGGAAACAAGAGGCGAAACCTCCTCGCCTGTCGGCAGCGATCTGCATCCAAGCGGGGGGATGGAAGAGCTCCCCCCGGGAGAGAGTGAGAGGAGAGCCCCCAAGCCCCCACCGCCTCACGAACAGGTCGGAGCTCCCGGCGAAGGAGGCCGAGTGTTCCGACCTGCGGCCGTTTTCGCAGCCATCGGGGAAGGGAGACCACAGGAATCCCCACAACGTGTACCTGTTTAGACGATCTTTCTTGTTAATCGCAGACTACGAACAGTTGGAGACAATTCTTGGTCCCAAGAAGGGGATTCCAAGCATTGCCGCGGCACGTCTGCAGAGGTGAATGATCACCCTGTCCGCCTATCAGTACCAGTTGGTTTTCCGTCCGGGACGCCTGAACGTGGAGGCAGACTGTTTGTGACGGCTTCCCGTTCCTGGGTGCAGAGAAGAGGAATGCGAGGATGACGTTGCCGCATTTCTCAATCTCCGCCTGCAGTCTTTTCCAGTGAGTAGCCAGGAGATAGCTCGGTTTACCACGAAAGATGAAGAGCTCTCTCAAGTCGCCACATTCCTTGCCGCATCATGGCCCATAAAGATAGAAGATGGACTAAAGAGCTACTATGCAAGAGGGAACAAGCTGACCTGGCACCAGCATTGCCTGTTGTGGGCAATGAGGGTTGGGATTCCACAAGGACTGTACAAACGCATTCCGGAAGAGCTGCATGAAGGGCACCCGGTCATTGTAAGGTTGAAAGAACTGGTGCGCAGCTATGTATGGTGGCCAGAGGTAGATGTAGACGTTGAACGTCAGGTCGTGCAACTTGTGCCAGCAGCAGCAGTCTTCCCGGTCCAGCCCCGCTGCATCCCTGGTCCTGTCCAACTCGTCCGTGGCAGAGGTTGCACTGGGATTTTGCGGGACCCTTCCAAAACCACCAGTTTCTGGTGAGCGTCGACCCCCACTCCAAGTGGCCCAAAGATTTTGTGATGAACAGCACCTCGGCCAAAGCAACTATTGAAAAGCTCAGGGAGCTGCTTAGTCATTTCGGTCTGCCAGATGTTATTGTTAGCGACAATGGCCCCCAATTTTGTTCTCAAGAATTTCACACTTCCTTGCGAGAGAATGGCGTGAGGCATGTTAGGACCGCCCCTACCACCCATCCAGTAACGGACTGGCCGAGCGCTTCGTTCATACTCTAAAAGTAGCTTTACGAAAAGACATTCCAGGTCGACCCCTGCCTGTTCGACTGGCAAGTTTCTTGTTGACTTCCAGAAACACACCTCACGCCACAACCCTTCAGAGTCCGGCGGAGTTGCATCTTGGGACGGCGGCTCACAACCCGACTGGATAGACTTGTACCCTCCACCGAAGAAATCGTTCACCGCAAACAGGATATGCTACAGATGAAACGCAGCGGCCATCCTCAACATCTCGGACTTGGGGATAAGGTCTGTGTCAAGAACTTCTGGCCGAGGAACCGTTGGTTGCCCGGAGTTGTTGTGGCTCGGTCGGGACCAGTGTCTTACAGGCTCTGCGTGACTACGCCGAGGGGAACTTTCGTGTGGCGGCGACAGCAAGACCATCTGCGATTGCGGGAGACCTCTACCCCGGAGACGCCAGAGGGCGACTTGCTGATGCCCAGTGCCCTGCTGACATCGTCGCCTTGAGGGCAAGGGTGCTGGAGAACAAGCCGCCTGCAGATCAGCCACCCATGTCGAGAGACGAGAAACTGGATCAACTCCACTCTCGGGCCCCTCCTTACCACAGCCGCAAGGAACAGTTCATCGGTACCCCGACCGGGGACGGCGTCCACCTGATAGGTTTTTCCCATAAAGAAGAAAGCGTGCCGTCGTATTCTTCTCTGAAACTAAATATTTAAGATCTCTTCCATGTGTGGGATTCTGTATCGTATTAATTGCGCGAACTTTCCTGTGACTGCCGGCGAAGGGTTTACTTGTTTTGACCGAGTCTGCGGGAGTGTTGTACAGTAATACCTCGTTAACTCGAAGTCATAAAAACTGTGAAAAAATTCGAAATAACCGAAATTTCGAGATAAGCAAGGTACTGGAATTTGTTTACTTCTGATCGCGAGATGTTCTAAATAAAAATTCTAACAATCGCGGCAACATCAACTTCTCTGATGAGAGCAACTTTGCTCTCAAGCGTCGGTGATTTGCACTGTTTGGGCTCCGCCATCTTCACGGTCAATCGAGTCACGCGCCCACAACATCAGAGAATTCACAACCAATGACCGAATTGAACACTTCATTCACCCTTGCTCGTGTGGCGCCGCAAGACGATCGAAACACCCGTAAAAAAATGACGGACAAGCATCAAAGAGCAGCAACATTGAAACGAACGAGACACCTTTGAAAAACACGAGACTCACGACGACCGACGACCAGACCGGGAGGGAAAACGGAAGAACCCAGGAGCAAAGAGAAAACGAAAGACAGAGCGGAACAAAACGCTCAAGAGAGAGGGGGCACCGAACGCCGGGCATCCCGGCTTGCGAGCGATTAGCTTGTCCAAATGGAAATCGTAAAAACAAAACGAACAACAAAAAAATGAAGAAAAAAAGAAAACAATGTTTTTGAGTCGCACATTTCTCCGCGTCTCCGTATACCGCACCCGCGGGTATTTTTTTAATTGTTTTCTTGCGCTTTCGCGTTTTCTTTTTCTCATGCGCGTTTTTTCTGTCTTTATTTTTTTTGCGCGCTGCGCACATTTTTTTTTTTGCGGCAGTTTTTGTTGTTTATTGTGTTTTTTTTTTGCGATTTTCGCTGACGAGTATTTGAGATATCTGAAGTCCGTCATGAAAACCTTTCGAGATAAGCAAGAACAAAATGCATTGTGCCTATGGGATCTCATTCCGTGACAAGGAACTTTTACGACTTAACCACTATTTCGAGATAGCCGTGTTCGAGTTAACGAGGTATTACTGTATCGGGGATATAATAAGCGCGCATTGCCAAACGTGTGCTCGTTCTTGTGACGCCATGCCCAGCTACCGGCGTAACGTTCCACACCTTGTCTTCGGTCACCTGATGGCTCCGGCAGTCTTGCAGTAAACATGGTAGAGTGAAGAACCCCATTGGCCTGGTCCTCTGGATACAACAGTTGGAAAGATAACACAAACAGTAACCCATTCAGGAATTGCGAGATCAGCGGACGCCTCATACTCTCGAATGTAACCTCGGAGTGTAGATTGAAGTACCATCGCAAACACTCACTACTGTGAGTGTTTGCGATGGTGTTTCTGACCATAAGCTTGTTTTACTTACCTCAAATTTTTGTCCTGTCAAAAAGAATCGCACGAGGAAATGTGTCTTTAACTTTTCCGCTGCGGATGATGAAGCTGTTATAGACTCACTTGACCTCTGCTTCAGTGACTTTGAGGCGGGAGGTGACGTATCGACTTTGTGGAAAACCTTTAAAAACATTACTGCATCATGTCTTGATAAATTCATACCAAAATTTCAGAAAAAGAAACAGCACAACCCCTAGATAACAAGGGACATAATACATCTGAAAAGAGCTATATCTCGAAAACGCAAATCAGCTCTTGGAGATAATAATGTCATTTTTCCTTTCAGTAACACCGAAGCAAAAAATACGGAGCGCTCGAGATTATTTTTTTGAAACGACACTTGTAAACTTCATGGAAAACATGCTGCAGAGGTTTTGGGGATATCTATCTGGCAACAGTAGGACTGTCGACCAACTTCATATTGATGGTTGTGGGGTTACTGACCCTCACTAAATTGCCAATGAGCTTAACAGCACATTTCATAGTGTCTTTAGTCGGGGCACGACCGAAAATACAATCGAACATTTTTTTCTTTCATCTAATGTAATGCAAGACATAAATTGAAACGCGAATGGCATTCGCCTTCTCCTTTCAAAACTCGATGTAAAAAAGTCTTCTGGCCCTGACGGAATCCCCAACCCCTTTCTGAAGCGTTACGCGGACATGATTTCACGATATTTATGTTTTGTTCAATGGATCCTTGGATCAGGGATGCCTGCCTCCTGATTGGCTGTGTGGAAAAATTGTATCGGTGCACAAGGATGGGAGCAAACTGCTGGCTGCGAACTACAGGCCGATACCATTAATCAGCAGTTGCTGCAAACTGCTCGAACAGATAATTTCCAGCCACATAACTTGGTTTTTAGAATCCAATTACTTATTAGCCAGCTTTCAACATGGGTTTAGAAAAGCTTTCGACCACGACTCAACTCGTGTCAGTTGTACATGACTTGGCCAATGCTATCAACAAAAGGAAACAACTTGATGCAATATTTTTGGATCTATCAAAAGTAGGCATGGGCGAATAGAGGATTTTGGATCCGAATTGAATTCGAAGCGAATAGTGATTTTGGCCGAATAATTTCGAATCGAATAGTTAGAATAGTACAAGCTACAAATACCACAAGATATGTTTAAACTATAGTTTTATATTTGCCCTTATTTGGTATTAGAAGTTCTGTAATTGTTAATTTCAAGTGTATTGAGTTCGGGAGCACGAAATGGTTGGAAGCTTGCACCACCTGGCCGGAAATCAAAGCCAGAGTAAGTCAAACCCGTTCATAATTGAACTCGCAAAAAACCTCTACCAGTTGATATAGCGGGTAATTCGATATAAAAGTTTGAATGAATTTGACTCTCCAAAATCCACTTTCTGCTGAATATTACACAATGAAGTAGTCTTGCATCTTGTGCTGCTTTTTCTTGATTGCATCCGCGATAACGATATTTTTCTACGCTATCGACGGACTCCAGAATGCTGAGGTCGCTGCCTTCTAGATTCGCGCATTAGCGCCGAACTGTGCCGAGAGCACGGAATACGTCCGAGCGGGAGCACCTTCTCCTGTAGAGCGCCATTTTGCTCTGTAAGTTGGCTTTCCCCCTAAAAAATGAAAAGCTGGCTTTTTTGCTTTTTTTTCCGGGCGGCCGCGTCAACCGTTTGAAAGAAAAAAGAAATTATTTTCTCTTTTGTGGACGGAGCGGGAAAAGGAGTACGGAGCCAACACCGACGCAACCGCACGGGAAAAAAAAAGACAAAAAAAAAGATTCAGCGTGCTTTGCAAGTTGGCTTTCCCGCAATGCGGCCGCTCACGTTGGGGAAAGCCAGCTTGCAGAGCAAAACGGCGCTCTTGGCAGTTCGATATATCGGTAGCGGCTGCTATTTTTGTTCGATGTAACCATAGTTTTTGCTATATATTATCACTGTAACATAACTGTGCACAAAAATTGTTCGATATAAGGAATAATTCGATGTAAACTGGTTCGATATAGTCAGGCTTGACGTATTTAGAAAGGTCGAATAATTTTATATTGTCGAATAATTCGATATTGTCGAATACCTAAATTCGATTCGAAGCGAATGCCGAATAGAACAGAATTCGATTGGCTATTCGTAATAACCGAATATTCGCACACCTCTATTCAAAAGCTTTTGATAGGGTACCGCACTATCTACTGCTAAGAAAACTGCAGTGTGTAGGAATTTCTCCTCGCCTTGTGAACTGGATTTCCGTGTATCTGATGACCGGAATGCAATCGCAAAATCTTGATGTCCTGTCAGGTGTTCCCCAAGGGTCTGTCTTGGGATTCCTTTTGTTCTTGATATGTGTCAATGACATAGCTGACGACCTTGACTCGGGTGGGACTGTGAAAATGTTTGCAGACGACTGTGTGATTTTTACAACTGTCATTAACGCCTCGGACCCATTATCGCTTAACGAAAACTTGTGTAAAATTGCCGAGTGGTGTGAGAGTCGTTATAAACTATTCAAAAACATGCGCTCTTACAATAGCACGCAAGAAATCCCTCTCGAATATAAGTATCATGTCCGCGATAAAGTCACTGAATGTGTGAATGACGTAAAATACTTAGGTAGGTCCAACTATTAATACGAAACTTAGCTGGGACACCCACATAGACAATACTTGCGCCAAGGCCTACAAAAAAACTATTTTTTAAGAAGGAAATTGGTAGCGTGCAATTGGATTGTCAAACTTTCAGCCTATAGAGCCCTAGTTCGCCCAGTTATGGAATATGCGTCAATCGTGTGGGACCCATATTTAAAGAAAGATATAGAAAAAGTGGGGAGGATTCAGTGACTAGGTGCACGATTTATTTTTTCTGACTTTAGGCGCCTCTCCTCAGTTTCTGAAATGTTGAATAGATGTGGGCTAGAATCTTTCGAAGCCAGGCGGAAATTTGCAAGATTAAGCTTTTTTTATAAACTTTATAATAACAAAACTGGCTTACGTAAAGGCTTGCCTATTCAGCCACCTGCTCAGCAAGGCTAAACCACTCAAAAATGTTAGGCAATATGCTCCTAGAAATAATCTATTTAAGTACTCTTTTTTTTGTACGAACCATTGACGACTGAAACTCACTGCCGTCAGACTGCGTGAATGCATCAACATCCAATAGTGTTGACTACTTTCTTATAAACATGTTGTAACCCTCTCCTACCAGGATGGTGGAAAACCATCCGCAGAATTTTCTAAATAAAAAAATAAAATAAAAAAGTCCGTCTTCATTGAAATAAGGTCACTGCAAACCCGCTTCTTCTCCCGGAACGTCGCGACTGCGGTTCAGAGCCAACGGGTAAATAAGGATTTGCTGGAATGCCGCACTCGGACGTTTGTAAGAGGTTCCATTCTGATGGCAGTGTTTGTCCACGCCATGCAGCAACGCCTCCTCAATCCGCGTTCATAGCATGTCGTGCACAGACATACGCATGTATGCACCAAGCAAGAAACTGGCAGAAGAGCCTGCTCCTGACGCCAAAGTACCGTATTTGCACGAATATAATGTGACCACAAATATAACGCCCTCAAAAAGAAAAAGAATAAATATCATTACTATTGTCACGCGAGCCAAGGCCACGTAAATTTCCCGCACTCGGGGGCATAGCAGAAGCGAAAAGGCAACGGAAATGGAAGAAATATCTGTTTATGTTTTGACTGCACTCGTCCTCACTGCTCAGGTCCTTCCGTTTACAATTCACTCCCTGGCGACTGTGCACATAAGCAGCAGCACAGTGCCCGCCACTTGTCTGGTAGTTCCTTTTTCTTCGACGTGAGCTCCTCGGCAGCTCACAGTCTTGATGCGAGACAACATCCCCCACACGTCTCTAAATCTCGCAGGTTTCACTACAGACACTGAGGAGTATGCGGTTCTAAAGGTAAGAAAACCTGAAGGGGACATCAACACAGTGTCAGTTTACATTCGGCCTAACAAACCCTGCAACGTGGACAACCTTATCGCAGTAGCAACACACACGTAGGGTCACTTGTCTTTAGCGGGAGACTTTAACGCACATAACGAAATTTGGGGGGACAACATTGCAACAGTGAGGGGAAGGCTCTAAGCCCTCAACACACTTAACCTTAAAAACATCTTACTCGGCACCCCCGCTCTCGCCCGATCCAAAGTCCTCTGCTTACAATCGTCAGCCCCCCTTCAAGCTCTGCACACTCCCACAACCCGACACGTGGGAAAGTGATCACCTGCCCATCTTGATTGGCAGGTGCGCCTGACCCCAAAAAACCTATAAGGTAGTGGATTGGCAGAAATACAGAAGCACTCTAAATGAACTTGCCGCACACCACGATGCACTCATCCCCCAGGACATGGAGTGTGCGCTCGGCGTCCACCAGGCGTCCACCAGGCTCGTCCCCGTCACGCGACCCAATTCTGACCTGCGCTGCCTGGAGCTTCGGGCCCAACGGAGGAGGGCCCAAAGCGCGCATTGCGCACCGAGCTGCCGCAAGACGTCCAGGCGTGCAAGCGCCTCGCCTCATGGTTGCCACAAGACATCTAGTTTTCCTCAGAAATCAAACATATTTAAAATTGGAGTGCGCAACTTTCTATCTCGGTTTTCTGTTCTATTTTGTTGTCCCAGAAGACAACACAAAAATGGTTTTTCGTCGGGATTAAAATTGTTTATTTACGCCATGATTGACGCTGTGTGCCCGCGGCAAGTTTGCGACCGCAATCGCAACAAACATCGCCTAAATGTCGTTTTGAGTTTTCATCTGGCAGGTCCCATCTTGAATGTCATTTGGCGTAAATGCCATTTTAGGTGCCGTCTGACAGGGGTATGAATAACACGGAGGAAAATACTGAGGGCTGGGGATAGTGCCCTCTAGCCACGTTTCAGTAAGGCAAACGATGGTGTACGAGTTACCTATAACTCCGGACAAGAACTCTGATGACTTTGTCCTATGACCTCACGCATTCTGGTAAGAGAGAGTGCACTCCATGGTACCCGATTAGCTTAACTATTTTTGAAGTTCGTGCTACAAGTTAGGAAAAGTCCAACTGTGTTCAACTCGATATTGGCAGGTTCCTAATCGCAAGTATACGAAATTAGCATAATGGAAATGTCATAGTTCGTTGGTAGCAGTTGTTTTTTTGATATGGTACGAATGTTTTGTGGTGCTTTTTTCACGAAAAATGAAATGAAATGCTTTATATTTTGTAATGCAGTTTGTGAATTATGTGATCCATGTTCACGATAGTATTCGATTAATGTGAGCAGAACACTGGCTGCCAAGTTTCTTGCACAATTTTTGAGCTAACAATGACACCCATTGCAGTCAAAGGCCTTTATAACGAATGCCTTTACTAGGAAAACACTGTTTAATGAAGCAAAATAAAGTCCTCGCCAATCTCTTTGTGTCCAATGTGTTCCTTTGACAACTACAACAAATTCCTGCTTAACAAATATCTCCATTTAATGAAGCAATTCGCGACTCTACAAAACAAAAATGACCGGTATTACAAATTTTCTGGGTGAAAAGTATTTGCTTTTACGTAAATTGTCGCTCTTAAGTGGCGCGCATAGAGAACAGAAATACCGCAGCAGTGGAGACGATTGACACTGTCGCCTCCGTCGCACACTCGTGGTTTTAGGTCCAAATAATTTGTTAGTGTGCAACCATGTGTCTAGATCGGGGTCTTGAACACGCGACCCGCAAGTATCCTGCGGCTTTGAGCCCCCATTGCCATGTCTCGAGTGCTACATGCGCCATAAATATTAGCTCTATATAGTCGATTCATTTCTGCTCATACAATGTGTTCACATATTATACAATATTCTGTTTTCTTTCAATTTGAGTAATGCTTCGTTTAAATATTTGCTTCTCAGCCCTTCCTCTTGTAGATCAACTGGAACGACAATATTACTATACTAGGCTGCAAGCACAAGCTTTGCACAAAGAGGGACCTCTGCTACATAAACTCAGCGGAAGAAACTGCTGAAGATAAAGCTGCTCGAGCCTCTGGCCGTCAGAAAATATCATTAGAATACGAGTCTTTTTTTGTAATTCTGCTATAAAAATTGCCAGGGAAGTAAAAACTGCCGTATGAGGAGTATTTGTTTCCGTGACTGGTGAGCTTAGTGAATTGTGCGATAGGGCAACAGCAGTGCGATTGCTCTTGTTCTAACGAAAACTGCCAGCACAATAGCATCTTCAATCTTATCACATCAGCTGTGGGCCCAAAGGATCTGCAAATCAAAGCAACTCTGGCGAAACAGCGAGCTTACAAAAGGCAGAGAACACTAGATTCCTTTTCTAGAAAATTCCTGTGGTATTGCTGGGAGAGTCGGCTGGTTTCCAAAATGAAACAGCATTGCGGGCTTTTTTGACCCAAAATACCGAAATAGTGCCCCCCCCCCCTCTTCTGGTTGGCCCTTGACCTTTTGGACTATGCTACCTGCCCCCCCCCACCGCCCCCCACTACAGTGAGTTTTAGACCTCTGGTCCAGAATGTGCTACGTGACTACGTTGCTTCGCAGAAAGCCTGTACGCAGCAACGTAGCGCCATCTAGACACAAGATCGTACACTAACAAATTGTTCGGACCCAGAACCGAGTAGGCGTGGCGGATGCCGTCCCGCCTCCACCGCACGTTGCGCATTATTTGGCACGGACGTTGGTGCTTTTGAATGCCCACGCACGAACGAGAGTGTGTATTAAAAGTATTTTCGTGCGCAGTCGCAACCTCTTTATGCCGTCTTGGTATTTGTTTGACCGACACGCCGATCTTCATCAGGATCCAAGATTCCCAATCTTGCTGGATCGGAGTCCCGAATTGTTCCTTCTTAAAGCTGTAATATGCAGTCGAGGAAATGTGATCTCTGACTACACGCAATGCCAAAATCTAAGTGCAATTGGTAGAGCTTCAGAGAAAAACGTTTGCCCCTCTGTGTGCCGGACACGAGTGAAAAAGATCTCTGTCGGCTCTGTTGTGCGCCTCTCCTCGGTGCTCTGCAACGCCGTGTGCTACAGCGTGGCCAATTTTGCCGTGCTGCTATGGTCCTCTGCAGCAGCGGCAGTGCTGCCAGTGCTGTTGTGGCCACTCCTACGAGAGCAGCGCAGCCTCTTCGAAAGCTTTCTCAGAATGACACGGGGTGGCGCTAGCTGCCGCCCGATTTAGAACAGTCCAAATTTGCGCAGTCTGCGAATGCCTCTTCGCTGCAGAATCGGGGTCGCTGTCAGTGGTTCGGCGATTGTTGCGATCCATATTTTGAGATGTCTGTCAAGTTTGTTGTGGTGGAAGTCTGCACAGTGGGAAATGAGTCTGCAGTAAGGAACGCCTGGTGTCTCGGCTGTAGATGACAAACTTTGTCAGTGGCGGTAGTGGCGGTATGGCTAGCCCGGTGTCTTTAAATTGCGTCACGCAGTGGTGAGTACACGAATGTGCGCCTATATAATTTTCATTTGGAAAAAAGGTAATCGAGCGCATCATCCTGGATTCTGCAGGGCGAGCTGTGATGCACTAGTAGTAGACTTGGCCTTTATTCCCCCTTTTGATAGTCAATTGTCAATGTACAAAACCTAGTTTCTGACGTCGCGCATGTACGTCAACGTGCGATAGCACAATTTGGTTTTGCACGACCGATTTTTCGCGCTCGACTACTACGACGAAGTTACCTGTACTACGAAAAATTCCGCCGGTCCCACCGACTTCCTTATAAAGGCGTTCAACTGTAGCATCATTGGCCCCTTCCTCGGTATTTGCAGATATATGAACTTTCTTTGATTTGATGATTGAAAATACTTTCATTAATTATTTTTGACAACTCGAAGCGATTTGTCAAATCATTCCCGAATGTTTTCTTGTTTTGCAGCTTAAGTACAAATTTTTTGTGCAGAGCTTAGAACAGTTTTGGGTACCACGACGTAAGATAATGTGAATGAGCAGCAAGTCCCCAATTGAAGTGCACGTGCACGTTCCGTGGGAACATGAAATTGATTTATGGTGGCCCTTCTCGCCATCAAAAGAGGTTGTCATCAAAAGAAGGTGCCTCGGTGAATGAATCGATGCCCAAAGCGATTATGTGACAAAGTAATTTTCCCTGCCACCATTCTGAAAGGTATGGAGGAGTCCAAGGGGGCAGTGCCTGGGTAATAAATGCCTCTTGAGGAAGAATGATTTTGTTGCGAGTGGTTGCTGCCAGGGGCTTCTATTTTGCTGTGGATCTCCCCGTTGAAGGGGTGTCCCCAAGAGGCTGTTTGTCCCTGCAGACGGGGTCCGGGAAGACGTACACGATGGGCACTGGGTACGGCCTGAACCTGAACGAGCACGAGCGGGGCGTCATTCCCCGGGCGGTGGATCACCTCTTTGCCGGCATTGCTCAGCGCCAGGCGGAAGCCCGGGAGAAGGGGGCCCCTGTCCCAGACTTCAAGGTTCATGTCCAGTTCATGGAGGTAAGAACTTTCTGCAGCAAAAGCTTTCACATTTATGCTCGGCCTCAACTACTTTGCGCTACGCTTTGAAAGCTGCGTCTTGCGTCTCTTTCGCTCGACAACACTCGCAAATGACACGCAACGCGACGCCACGTGCTCTCTCACCAGTGCAAGGCGGCAGCACTTTGGAAGGCGTGCTAGCCTTATACAGTGCAATCCACTTATAACGATACCAGATATATTGATGCACTGCTTATAACGATCAGTTTTTAGAGTTTCTAGTCTAGAAACGATCAGAATCTAGTCTAGATGCAACGATAATCGGTTATAACGATTGAAGTTTCAGGTTTTCTCGCTTTCGTTATAAGTGGATTGCACTGTAGACTAGAGATGGGCAAAACGGCTCACTTCAGTGAGCGGCTCGGAACGGCTCAGCTCACTGAAATGAACCGGCACATTTGAACGGCTCACCGGCTCACTTGGGTGACTCAGGAGTGAGCCGGATCTTTTTGAGCCGCTCCTTTAAAAGGATGGTGAACAGAAAATTGGATTTCAAAAAAAACAATAAAGCAGGAGCTGTAGGCGGGACGCTACAATCCCCACAACACTACTCGTAAGGCGATATCTCGAACGGACGGCCGTATTTTTGGGAAAAAGAGGTCGAGATTGAACCAGGCCGACAAGGTGCGTGACGTAGAGATATCTTGTTTTCTCCTCTCTTCGCTCTCTCAAGGAGGCGAAGCGGAAAAGACGCGAGGCCGTTCCCTCTCCTTCTCGGAGAAACAAGACGTCAACACATCTGTCAAATGGTCATCCGTTCGAGGTATCGCTGTACGAGTGATTTTTTGGTGTTTGTAGCATCCCGTTGCACGCTTTTGCCGCTTATTTTGTGGAATCCAGATTTCGGTTCAGCATCCCTTTAAAGAATGAGTGAGCCGTGGTTCTTTTGGAGAGAGAAAGTCCGCTCTCTCTCGTTCACTAAGCTGTCCCCGTAGATGTCCCTAACCGTACTGTCGGAGCCGGGTGGCCGGGTCCACAAATGGCGCCGTTCCTTGACCGCTGCGCCAAAGCCCCATTCAGTTACGGCCCTAGCAGGAAGGTGCCACTTTTGTCAACAAAAAGGCCGTTTTCGTCGTCATGGCAGCAGGAACAGAATGGAGTTGCTTTCCCGCACTACTAATAGATGGCGTGCACATCGCGCCCGGCAAAAGACCCGGCCAATGCCCAGCCCTGACCCGGCTATGACTCGGGACATGGCACGGCTGACTGAACAAGAAAGAACCGGCTCCCAAAAGAATCGCCACTCACTTTTACTAAGCCACGGCTCACTCGTTCTTTAAAAGAGCGGCTCAGAAGATCCGGCTCGCTCCTGAGCGACCCGTCTCTACTGTAGACCCTTTACGGCAACTTTGCATGGGTGCCGCCATCTTAAAATTGCTTGACCCTGCCGCCATGGCTGATCTTCAGTTTCTCGTCGGTAGAATGAGTTTTCTGCTGTGCCCCGCCAGAAATGGAGATTTTAATGCAGAATGTCTTTTACGAGTAGTTTTTTACGACTGTAACAAACAAGTGTCGTAGCGGGCGTCGCGAACGAGTGACGTGCTGGGAGGGTCACGGACGTTAACTGTATAAACTTCATATATAAATTCCAAGCGGGGCTCGAACCTGTGTCAGTGGGCTGGCAGTCGGATACTATAGCCACTGAGCTAATAGCACAGCCGGTCTGCAAGGGGAAATGTTCGGCTCATGCAAATATTCAATGTCTTCAAATCTTTGATAGAATAATGTACCATCCAAAATTTGATTCAAATTCCGGTATTCGGAAATTTCAAAATATTCGACGCGAGCAAATAGCGAACTTCGTGGTACTTGTTTTGGGGGGCTTCAGTTTTATTTAGCAAGTACCAGTGCCATAGACACGTCCAGATGCGCTTTATTTTTTTCTTTCGAAAGCCGCTTAGATGGCCAACACTAGCCAATAGCCAAATGAATTGGCTGTGTTGTTGGGACCAGACTGTGCCGTTTCGTATCATCATGGCCAACGTGTCAACTGCTGGCAACCCGATGCAAAGATATTTCACAAAAATTTCACCGGTCACTGAAGCTGGATCTTTAAAATGCAAAGCGGTTCTGAAGACCCCGACAACGCTTGCAATGCACGTGAAGAGACGCCTGGACTGAAACCAGGCCTACCTCGACGAGTAAAAGCACAACCAAGCTCAAGCAGGCAAGCCAACCCAAGCACCAGTAGCAACAGATGACTAAAATGATGGTTCATACTCATGGTGGTCTAAGAGTCTGGTTTCCTCGGCATGCTGAACGCCTGCCGTTATCCGAGAGCGTTATGAATCGAAGAAAAAGGAGCTGAAAAAATGAGACGTTTCCAATTCTCTTTAATGGCTCATTAGAGCACAGCTCTTGAAGAGGGAAGAGGGTATGCCCCTCCTCCCCCTTTGTACCCTCTCCTCCTTGCCTGCTGCCCACCCATTGAGTGAGAAATTTTTGCTAAATTTCCCGCTTAATTTAGCTAAAATTTCTGCTCTAAGCTAGCGGGAAATTTGGCTAAAATTTTGCCGCTAAATTGAGCATGGAATTTAGCGAAAATTTTCCCACTAAATTTAGCTTGAAAATTTCTCATAATGCAATGTGTGCAACATACGCCTATGGTGCCGCCGCTCAACCCAGAAATAGGCGCCTAAGAGCTGCACTCTAAAATAAAATATGGGGTTATCTTCGCCAGCTGAGTAGAGTGCCTCTCGATTGCAACAGATGGTTGGAGATAGCGTGCGAATGAGTCACGTGTGCGTTCACGCAATGGACACAATGCAACACGTGCATGCATTGGCCTGCGCCCAGATGACAGACTCTCGCACTGCCGAAAACCTGGTGCTCTTCATCTTGACTGTCGTCGAGGAGTGGGAGCTTCCATCCCAACGTGTGCCGATGTACGTCGTTACCGATAATGGAAGAAACGTCGGCGGTTGCATCGGTCGTCCTGGATTGGCGTGCAGTGTTTTGCACGCAGTGTTTAGCTGCGTTTCAGTGATGCAAAAAAACATTTTTGCAGCTCCGTGCGAAGGCCAGAGCGATTGTCGGCCGATATAAAACGAGCGCAAAAGTCCGGGGACACCTTCTTGAGATGCAGAGGAGCACGCACTCGTATCCTCTGGATACGAGATTACTCGTGATCCAGAGGATACGAGAAACGCGTATCCTCTGGACACGCGTCTAAATTTGCAGCGCAGCACGTCTATCAATCCTCTGGAAGTTGTGCAAGATGTTTTGACGGAACAGTGAGTACTCCAGCAGACTTGGGAAGCTGCATGTGCCCATTACTGTGGAACTTTGAGATTGTGACACCTTCGACAACCTCAGCAGAGGCGAGTGGAAGCTGCAGTTGCGAAGGTCCTACATCCGCCTGACCAGGCCGCCACCCAACTATCTGGGCACAGTTATCGGACACCCTTGCAGATGATACCCTCTCGCAATGCACTCACCATTTAGCAGTGTCTGATGAGGCAGCATGGATATGCCTCGAGCCTTTGAAAAGCATGAAGACCAGGTTTCCAGACCTGGCCATGTTGGTGGACCCGAGTTCTAAAGATGCTCGCTACACTCGGGAACTCGGAAAGGCGGCAAAGGAGGCCAAAGGATGGAAATGATGCGTGAAAGACTGGAGACTCTGTGGTTGTGCAGTGGTGAATGAGGACTACTTGAAGGCCTTTCCTTTGGTGTGGTGGGAGTGCTGCGGACCTACCATTCCCTGGTCGCAGCTGCCTGTAGGAATCTGTGGGTACCTGCTACACAGACAAAAGGCTCTTTTGAACTGCGCACGCTGTTCTAAGCTGCAGAAGGAAGCAACTTCTGCACGAAAATCTCTAGGTCCTTGAGAAAATAAAGGGGGCCTTTATTTACAGATATTCAAAGTATTCGCTTCAAAATTAGTGGACACCAATTAATATTCCCTTAGATTTCGCTTCCAACTATAAAAACAGTATTCACGCAATAAAGTGTTTTATTTGAATGCAAACATGAATATATAACAAAACTAAAATAGATAACCAAATGCATAAAATAAATGAAAAAAATCAGCAGAACCCATCCTTTGGGAATGATTATCTACATTAATGTGAATAGCATCAAACGGTGCGGAGTTATGCGCGTTCGTCAGGTGGCCGGCACACTCTAGATACGCCAGCCCACTCTTGAGGCGATTCTAAATTTGTTGACACTTTCACAGCCCTGCGCACGATCTCCGCAGCCCAGCACGTGCGTTTGTGTCACTTAGGAAGGCGAGCAAAGCACGCGCCATACGCACAAACACTCAAAATGGTACCGACCAGACTTTCTGGCGTCTCAGCTAGTCTCAACCAACGGTACTTAAACGGTTGTTTATATCTTTACCATGGACGCGCTTACAGCGCTGTCACAGTACCAGTGCGCGCGTGTCCATGCACGCAGGGCTCATTCCGCTCCGTGAGGCTGAGCACGGCCGCTACATCACCCTCTCCCGAGCGCGGAGAGGGTGAGCTAGCGGCCGTGCTCAGCCTCACGAGAGCAGAATGAGCCCTTGTGCATGGAACGCGCGCGCACCGTAGCTGTGACAGCGCTGTAAAGCGCGTCCTATGGTAAAGATATAAACAACCGTTTAGCGTGCGTTGAATGACTGCCTTCATAGCTCTGTGGTTAGCGCGTCTGCCTGCTGATCAAAGGGTCAACGGTTCAATCCTAGCCGGCGCCGGTCTTTTTTATTTATTTATCGACCCGCGGCGTAAGAGGTTAGATAGCCAGATAGATAGATACATAGATAGACGAAAAGTGCGTGAAGTATCCAAAGAATGCTATTCGCATTAAAGAGCATAAATGGCACACGGAGACTGTGGGACACATTCTCTGCTTCCTGGTCAGCATGGTCAAGCCCGTATAATCTTTATATGTTCTGATTACTTTTTGGCTCCAGTTAATCGCGCGCATCTTCTTCACGAATGGAATCCGACTGCAAATGGGTCGACGGAAGAATATGGCCCGAGTAACATGTTAGGCCCCTGGGTAGTTAGAACCGTCTTGTGGTACAAGAAACTTAGTCCAAATTTTAAGCTAAAAATTCTTTTCGTTGAAGGCTCGTTGAGCTATTAGGCGCCAGACAAAATTGGCCAAACTCCTTAATTCAAACTCGGTTCGCGTTCTGCCCATTGAAAAGCACGGTGAAAGAGCCCAAGTACGCACCTGACCTCACCACTCCATCTCCTTCTGCACGATAAAGTCCGTCCGCTATAGTGTTGCGACAAAGCGTCTTTTTATAGAAAAACGCAGTGTCCGAAGCCAGCGGTGGGCGTTGTCTTTCGAACGTCGTTCGCTGGCTCGAACGTGACAACGCTAGCCAAAGTGGGATGCGCCGTCGTGGAGCTGGACGTCGAGAGCGGAAAGTGGTCGCCCGGCGAATCGTTGGCAATTCTGACGAGGCTCGATACACTCTAGAGCCCGAGATTGTATTATTTCCCCGAGCGAGTTTTGTAGCCTAGCTGGGAGCCCAAGCTCGTGTTGTATTATTGGTAACATATGCCATTCCGAAGATGGTGCGGCCGTTGCTCGCCTCTGACGCCAACTTTGTGTGTGTCTCTCGACGTTCGACGATTGTAGCAGACGAATTTTGTCGCGCGGAAAAGGGCGGTGTAGTGAGATGAAGTGCATACTTGGGCTCTTTCGCCATGCTCTTCAATGGGTGGAATGTGAACAAAGAGTTTGAAATGAGGACTCGACGCAGATAGCCGATTTTTTCCGGTGCCTAATATTTTTACGAGCCTTACGCAAAAGCACGTTTTTTGGCCATCCGACGACTGGAGTTTTCCCTGCAACATAGTGCTAAAGTATCAAACTCCCGCACATTATTCTAAGCGATCGATTGGAACTTCCGAATCTGCATTGGTTCTCCCTAGTGCTTCGGCCATGTAGCAATGCCCAAGCTATCAGTCTCTTCATTGATAAAGGGGAATTAACTTTGGGCGCAACGTTGGTGCCAATTTGTTTTGCCGAAAAGCAGCAGGATGTAGCGGGGTAAGCAAGTTGGTGCAAATGGCACAACCATCTCGTTGCTGTAATATGTGTGGACTATATGAGAGCGGTCAGCAAGCTTTGGTGCTAAGGCAGGCGACCTGTGTGTTGCGCCCTGCGACAATGTTTATAAATCCTCGTCGCATGTGCAACTGCAACTTTTGCTTTTCTCTGCACGTTCTGCACGTTCTCTGCACGTTCTCTGCCGCACAGCTGCGATTTTGTTTCTGAGGGATTCTGCAGTTGCAGATTTGCGTAGTGCCATACAAATCTGCCAAAGTTGATGATCTAAGGTGCACTTTCAAGATGAGCATAATCTTGTACGGCGGAGTCAAAATAAAGAGGGGGGCATCGTAGAGCAGGACGGTCAGCCAGACCGGTGGGTGGCAAAACCACCCCTGGTTGCAGGATATCAAAATGTAGCAAAATAAAAACTCTTTAATGATATACCGTTCAATTTCGCGTATGGGCCGCACTCATTTCAACCTCATATAAAAAAATTAAAAAAAGTTATTTGCTTATTTTTTTTTTTTTAGGCGCTCCGACCACAGCGTGGCGTGTGCTCTGCATCTTTGCCATCTTTACTTCGCCACGTATGCACCTCTGCTCGTGCTTTTTGTCGCGTTGTGAAGTGCAGATAAGAAAGAGTATGGTATAAAAGTTTTGGAAATACATACTTTTTATGGTGTGTATCATCCACGGTCGCTTTCTGCCCGTGTGATCGTAGCTGCTGGGAAATCGGGCACTCGGGTTTCCAAAGGTGCTGCTTTGTATTGCGTGCATTTTTTGTCTAAACATATTTTTGACCTTGTCATTCCGTGCTTTGCTCTTGGGGGGCTCTGCAGGAAAGTAGCCGGAATGAATCCCTTTATTCTGCATTGTGCTATGGCCTCAGTGGGGAATAGGGGAGGGATTCTGTTCACACCTGGTGGTGGACGCAAGTCAAGCGCACAAACTCCCATAGGGAGAGGAACGTCTATTTAGTATGCGCATTGTTCTTTGGGGCAACCCAGTCCCGAAGGTTGCGGATATGTGTAGATCGAGGTCCTTTTGGCTTGCAATCCGAGTGGAAATGCCTGGACGCAGTACACCATGCACCCAAAATAATATTGGAATTGGAACAAGTCCAACCGGTTAGTCCCGTAGCTTGTCCCAGTCGACCCCAACTGGGAAAGCTTTGACTCCCAATTAGGACTGGCTGATCCAGCCCCAATGGGTCCCCATTGGTTCCCATTTGGGGCCAGATGGGATTCCAACTGGGCTAAGTTCTTCAGCTGGGCTGGATTTATTTATCCCAACTGATGTCCTGGCTTCTGCCTTGATGGGAATGAGTCTGGACTATACTCGCTTAGGCACTTACGATATTGCGTGTCACTGCGTCCCTCCCGATGGTCATTTTGGCCACTTGACTCGACAGTGTGTCTTAGTGTGGTAGCATTTCATGATGATTACGATTGACCTAGATGTCTGTCCACGAAAGGAACATTTATTCTCCTCTCTGCATGGAAAGCTTAGTGTTTTGCAATCAAAATGACTCTCAGCATATTAAAGAATTTGCTCCTTCCCCTTAAATGGTTTGTTGGCTTTCTCCTCTAGCTTTACAACGAAGAAATCTTTGACCTCCTGAACTCCGGAAAGGACGATCGGGTAAGTGTTGCTTCTGGTTTCCTTGGGGTTTGAATTGATTGCTGTCGGACCATTTGATTGAATGCCTCGTGTCTAAGGTTGTCACTCTTCTGGATCCACCCTGGGGAGGGTTAAAAAGATCCGTTGGTGGATCCCTAGGGAATGCATTGGGAAACGCGAGTGCTGACCCCTTCACTTTTCTCTTTTGGCTTTCACTTTTGCTTCCTCTATTTTTTGCTCCTTCTTTTTGGCTTTGTTAGTGTTGGCGTTCTCCAAAGTGAAACGTGTGTGGCTGCGCTGAGTCATTTCCTAAGGAGGTGAATCTTCCTTCCTACTTGGCCCAGCACTTGGTTCACACTCCATTTTGTAGCCCAAACGAAGGCACACCTGCAAGTTGAGACTCGCCCCCTCTTGCCTTTGTCCTTCACGACTCTCCTCTCTATGCACTTCCCTTTCCACTGTTCTGTCCACAGACGGACGCCGTCAGCTTTTCCCTGTCATGTGGGTAGATTATTAGGTGCTCGCACTGCACTCATCTGCATAATCGGTGCAGCTTAAAGGTTGCAAAACTGCCTACCGGGTAGTTTCTTTAGGAACCAGATGGTGTGCAGCACAAGTATGCATCATTTGAAAACTAACCACGGAGTGTTTAAAATTGAGCAGTGCTAGATTTCATTCTGTTAAAATCTTGACACAGGCTGATCCACGTGTGTCCCATTTTGGAAATCTCCAGGGAAACAAGTCTGGCATCAAAATCCACGAGGACGTGAAGGGCGAGATCTATACGATAGGGGTGGCCACTAAGACCGTTCAAAGTGCCGAACAGGTAAGACTCTTATTTTACGGCTCTTCCCTCCCCGGTGAGGTCCAACGTCGATGTTGCCAAACGCTAGAAGGCCGCCTGCCACGCTTGTTCGATCCTGGGTCCGCTGCGTCTGAAGTGAGCATGTTGCCACAGGGCCACGCCCGGTCGTGGGCACGTTACTGTTAAAATGGAAGTGTTGGTTACAGTTACTCGGGCCAAAAAAGAAACCCTGTTACAGTTGGTTACTTTGCTAAAGTAATGCCGTTACTTCGACGTTACTTTACAAAAAAAGAATGAGAAAACATTCAAAAGGAACCTTCCTTTATGTGTATTTAAATTAGCATACATTCCTTATAAAACATTGTGTTGTTCACGGTAGTGAATCAAGATTTTCTTTATAATCAATATCAACATGCTTGGTTCTTCCTATTTCAATATTTACCTTGAATAGCTCCTTGAACAAGATCATAATTTAAGGCAGTATCAGACTAAATCCACTATATGATAAGGAATTTATAGTCTCTTCCTTGTCAAAATTGAAGACGACTAGTTTTTAAAAATTTTAACATAGCAGATACCTGATCCGTGAAAAACTTTAGAAATAAGCGCAACCACCATAAAGTATACACAAAAAAAAAAAATGATACGCGTTTAGGTTTTGTGTACTATTTCCAATCATGGTGCGAGTTCACAATCGGTCAATTCTAATTTCTGATTTCTTTGGTGAGGCGAAATCAGATGGAATTCATTAAAATTGTGCAAATGTGAAGTCAATAATATACCTTGCAATCATCTTTGTAGATGTTTTCTTATGCCACTCCAATGCACTCGTCAGTCGAATCGTTTTCTACTGCGTGCGCAGTAGAAAACAATCTTATCTTTCATGAAGCACAAAGCTTCCCTTGAAAACTTGGGGAGCAATGTTGCGGCGAGATTTCTGCATCAGAATAAGCACTGATCGAGGTGCCAACAACCACTGCGTGTAGAATTCCAAACAACTGTTGCAATCTTTTCTCCGCCACTTCGTTACCAGATCGAACACGTTAATGCTCCTCCATCTCACCACCCGAAATAGAAGAGACGACGTGAATATCTCTAAATGAACTGATGCCAAGCACCCCTGGTCCAGGCTAAGGGCGGTATTTCAGTTTCAAGAAAACGCACAAACAAGCAGAGCGACGCAGACATTTCGAGCGAGCACTCTTTCTCGAGTTACTGGACCCAAGAACGGACAACGAGTGGGTGACGGGAGTGAAGGCCGCTAATTGGGTCGTAAAAAAGGGAATGGAGAGAAAATGGGCCTAAAGTCGAGAGAGTGCCTCTAGGAGTTGGACGATTCAAATTAGAGGGGAAGGAAACGTATGCTTGGCGGCAAGAAGACGAGGTTCGGAAAATTGGGTGTGCCGTAAGCCTACGGGCGTTTAGGGCGACAATCCCCATAAACTGTTCTCTGCAAAAGGCACTCGCTCCCTCCGCCAGACGAAGAAAAAATTGCGGTGGCTTAGCTCGGCTATGCCAGGATATACATAGCGTGAGCTTATGCGCACAAAATGAGAGGCGCTATCAAGCAGCTCCGGTGCAACGTCAGACTTGGCTACTGCGCAACGGAGGCATACGGCTGGACGCGCGGCGGCGCCAGTGCGTCTGCCGCGGCTATGACGTCACTCTTCTGGAATGCGAAGACCGGCGATGCGCGCGCAGTGGCAATAGAGCCCGCGGCGGTGGCGGCTCCGGCACGCCAGCTGTGCGCCGTGTGACGTCACTGCTCCTCGCGCTTGCGCAGCACGGAGTACGGCTCAATATGAGAGCCACGCGAAACTGCTCAACCTCGGCCAGTGTAGCTAATGCTACAAAAGAAACGCTTTAGAGATGCTTTGTTACATCAGCGTGCGCCGTGGGCGATGTACCCTACATGGCTGATATGGACAGGAACGTTGCCATCCTCCCAGTTGGCGGGACCAGCTTGGCCAAGCAGGGTCACCCAAAATTTACCTTCTTTAGATTTTTTTCCCCTCCTGCTCCAGACGGTTTCTGCAGCAGTTTTGTCTTCCCGTACCAGGACTTGAAACTCTTGCGAGTTGCGAAACGATTTAGTGGTCGTGTTTGCCATTGTTTTTGAAATAAATCTGAGAACTAACTGCAACAATGCATGGTGGTAAATACGCCTAAAAAACACTGACAAAGAAAGAAGCACAGAGGATGAGGTGTGAGCACACAGGCGCACAGAGGCACACAGGACGTCGTCCTGTGGGCATCTTTCTTTGTCCGTGCTTTTTAGGCGTATTTACCACCATGCATAAGTACCAACTAGCCCAACTCGCAGTTTCAATAACTGTAACAACTTTACTTCTGAGGGGCGAAGCTCCTTAGGGGCTTGACATGTTCGTATGTCCAGCATCCGGTGCTCGTCGTAAGCTCATGCTCGTAGAAAAAAAAAAACATAAATAAAAGATGAAAAAGACAAAAAAAAATGTTTGCGCAGTAGACAGGATTTGAACCTGTGCTGGGAGACCCCAATGGATTTCTAGTCCATTGCCTTAACCACTCGGTCACGACTGCGGGACGAATAGGGGGCTCTGAGATGTGGTAGTAACTCAAGAGCTGGGGTTTCTGTCATGGATGAAACGTTGCATGTAGCCGCTCAACATTTATAGACGAGAGGGCACTGCGGTCAAATGCTCAAATGCGTATATAACCACGTTTCATACCACACATTCCCTTCCCGACATGGATGAAAACAAACGAAAGGCTCAGCGTCTACGCAGACAAGCACCACCAGAGCTTCGCCCCAATCAACATCATTCACCACCACCAGTCCTGAAATGCGGGTTTGATTTGGCCCATAGCGACGATTTCTTGGTGCCCATGAATGTCAAGAGACGTGGTCTTCTCGGTGCGCTTGAGTATCTTAAAAGGTTGTTTTTTGGGATGAATGCGTACGTGGAAGTTTTGAGTTCTTGACTCGCAAAGACCTTTGGAGGTTGTGTGGGCTGCAGTCCTTGAATGAACTGTCTCAAGTCGTCCAAGTATGCTCGGTGTGGGACTTGGAGCGTACTTAGCATAAGGAATTCTCCGGGGAGCTGGAGTTTGAATTTGGTTGCGGTAGTTTTAGTAGATAAAGCAATTCATTGTTTGGATACTCAAGATAAGGAAGTAATAGTAATATCTCTAGCTTGCCTGCTTGTCTCAATAGTTAGGGATTCTCATTAGTGGTATCCAATACCAATGTGCTCCCTAAAAAACAATGTCTCATTACTTCACTATATTTAACATGTTTACAATTTTTCCTCTTCTGCAGCAAATTAAAATGAGAGAAGCATGCATTTAGGTCAAAATTAATAACTTTGTTACTGGCTCGTGCAACTATTCATAAAAATCTTCATTAGTGCAGTGATGCGATTGCTGCGCCGATTGCACCAAACTGCTAAGGGGCTAACCCTGCTCCATCCTGCTACATTTTACCAAAATACGGGTAATCTGCGACAAGCCTGCGCCAAAGGAGGTCGTCTTTCGAAACCGAAAGTAAACAGAGAGTAAAGGTTCGTCCCTTGGTTGAATAGATGTTGACTGCCCAGCGGTGTCTTGCGGGGCTAATCGTTTGATGAGCCTTGTTCGGTGGGTGATCAGAAGAGTGCGACAGATGCGGGAGGACGTCGTCTAAACCGTTTATTTAGACGTTACGAGCTATAGTACACAGTATATACAAAGCAAGGGGAAATCCCCATCCTCCAAATTAGTCCAAGTCCAAGCCAGAAAGGGGCTTCTCTCTCCCAGTCACGGGCTTTTGAAGACGCTGACCCCCTCACTCTCGGGCGAGGATCAACCAATCATTTCAAAGTTTTGCTGGAGCCACGTGATATCCACCGTCCAATAGTTAGCAAGGGCGTCAATAAACAATCGTTAACTTGCCAACGGACTACAGCCGACAGCTCCGTAACTTCGTCTCTGCATCCCGTTGCAGACAGAGCGGCGCCACCCCGGAACCCCCAGGTTGAAACCCAAGAAGCCCCGTAGAATGCGCAAGCCTCCAGATTCAAAAGAAAAACAACATCCCTTTTTGAGGGGTCATCCCGATGGGGAGACACAGGAAGACGGAATGTCCCAGTGCTAGATTAAAAAAGGGCCAAAACGCGTGCGTAACATTCTAACGGCTGAAAAACATCACACACACAAAAAGAGAAACAGCGTTACATTCGCAATGCACGCATTCACACCAACAACGAGAAGAACGTCCTTTTGAGTCCCCAAGTTCGACTCGCCAATTCACTTCACAGCCCCACAGCGCCCTGCGCACGGGTGAGTGGGAACATTCACGTCTAACCGAGGCGGCATGGCATGATCACTCAGTCGACTCCCCAGATAAATTGCGGATTCCAGACAACGCGGCAGCATTTCCGTTAGGCTGGTTCCCTTCCCATGCTGGACTGTTACATGTGACGCCGAAGGGCGGAGGCCCACCTAACCAACCCCACAAACCAGTGCTTCGCTGTCCTCATCTCTTCCGCCGTTCTGTTCAACTTCACAAGGATATGCTGCTGTACCTCCCTGTTGCACCTGGGCCTTACCGCTCCGAGCTTTCAAAAGTTCCCAATCTTCCCCGGCAAGCAAACAGTTCACTCCCTCCGCCAGCTGATCGGTGAGCGCGCACACTAAGTCGGCTTTAGTTGGGTTTTCTACATTCCCTGGACAGTTCAGTCTTATTGGAAGTGTTGCAAGCTTGGCCTGAATGGCGTGGCCAAAGGCGCACACTAGCTTCACCGTGCCCGACGGTTCCCTCAAAGCTTGAGGTAGCAGGCTCTCCCGTACTACAGTGATTTCGGCACCCGTGTCGAGCACTGCTTCGGTGTGTACGTCGCCGCACGCCAGTTGAACCGATTGTAGCTTCGAGCGGCCCGTCTCCGAAATCGACCGCCTCACCTCAACACGAGCGGTTAACGCTCTGCCTGTCTGCCCTTTCGGTTCAGGAAAAGTTGCCAGCCCCTGAGGCACTTCACTACCGGAAGCGCGAGGGCAGTGCTTAGCAATGTGTCCCTGCTCATGACATACATGACACCTTACAGCCGCTCGACCCGAGTTCACGGGACCTTTGGACCCTGGCGAGCGCCCCGTCCCTGACTGTTCTGTTGGAGCGTACACCTGTTTCGTGGCGCTCCCTTTTCCTTTTGCCTGCTCATAAGTCTGTAACACACTCGCCACCTCGACCGGTGTTAACCAAGTCTCTCCCTCGCGAAGGCGAACATACTCCAGACCATCGGTACTCAGGCTCGCCTTAATCCGATCAGCAACCATGAGCTCCGTTACTGTCTCCTGCGTGTCCGCACCTCTTACCTGAAGGTAGTACGTGAAGTAGGTTCGGACACGAGAGGCGAACTGAGCCCATGTTTCATCTTTTCTTTTGGCTGCGCTGTCGAACCTGTCTAGGTACTCAGCTGGCGTGAGTTTGAGTTCGCTCAGCACCGCCCGTTTTACCGACTCGTAATCTAAACAATCGTCTTGCCCTAGACTGCGCAGCAGGTAGCGGACACGCTCCGTTAGCACCGGCATAATCAAATGTACTCGACCACTATCCGGCACCTGGTACGTGGTAAACAATTTTTCCACCTCATCAAACCATAGCGGAACGTCCGCGTCACATGGCAGGCGGTACCCTTTCAGAACTTTTGCGCATTGCGCAACCGGGTCTAAGCCTGCGTGCCGTTGATCGTCTGTTTCCGACCCAGAGGACACAAGTCGACCACTCTCTTTCCCAGCTCTGCTCTGCGCAACGCGATCCGCTCTTCGGACTCAATCATGAAGTTGCGCTTTCCGCAACTCAAATTCTAGCTCGAGCCTCCGAATTGCGACCGCCTCCGATTCCTTTTCTGTCGCACCCTGTGGCGCGTCCTGCCCCTGACGAGAGGCTCCTGTCCCCTGCGAGTTCTCTCCATTTAACCCGTTCTCCATGTCGGCTAACATCTGACGCGTCAAAACCATGAGTCCCGCCAATTACCAGCCATGCCAACCTCGACCCAACGCAAGAAATCCCACTCACCCGGCGCAAACGTTGCAGCAGTTTGACGCCCAGAGCCCGGATATTGCGTCCTCAGTAGTCGTCCTTGGCCTCGGCGTCGGAACTCCTGACCCTTGAGGTCCCTGGTTTCAGCCACCGGTCGTTCAGCGTCGCTGTCCGATGACCCAGGTGGTTTTCTCTCCGTCGATGTGCCGCATGTGCCGCTTTCCACCGGCAAAGCCGCTTCGGCAGTGCCGCTCCCTGACGCTCAGCGTTGCTTGTCGACGGATTCCGTAGGTCGCTCCGTTCAAGCACCTGGCCAGTCAGGAAGCTTCAGCTGGACCACCTCTGTCGCTTTCTTGATCCTCCGATCCTCACCGAGGCTCGCTCATCGCTGTCGTGCTGCGCCAGTAAAGGTTCGTCCCTTGGTTGAATAGATGTTGACTGCCCAGCGGTGTCTTGCGGGGCCAATCGTTTGATGAGCCTTGTTCGGTGGGTGATCAGAAGAGTGCGACAGATGCGGGAGGACTTCGTCTAAACCGTTTATTTAGACGTTACGAGCTATAGTACACAGTATATACAAAGCAAGGGGAAATTCCCGTCCTCCAAATTAGTCCAAGTCCAAGCCAGAAAGGGGCTTCTCTCTCCCCAATCACGGGCTTTTGAAGACGCTGACCCCCTCACTCTCGGGCGAGGATCAACCAATCATTTCAAAGTTTTGCTGGAGCCACGTGACATCCACCGTCGAATAGTTGGCAAGGGCGTCGATACACATTCGTTAACTTGCCAACGGACTACAGCCGACAGCTCCGTAACTTCGTCTCTGCATCCCGTTGCAGACAGAGCGGCGCCACCCCGGAACCCCCAGGTTGAAACCCAAGAAGCCCCGTAGAATGCGCAAGCCTCCAGATTCAAAAGAAAAACAACATCGCTTCCCGAGGGGTCATCCCGATGGGGGAGACACAGGAAGACGCTCTCCAGGGGGGGCCGCGTCGGCGGAAAGGCCCGCGCGGTCTCCCGTTAGAAAAACAAACCACACAAAACGACTGGGGAGGGAGCATCATACACGCCGCCGGACAAGGCGACCGTCGCCCGGCCGATCGAGAAACCAGACGTCTTTCCCAGAACCCTTACACAGAGTATAGACTGCATATAACGTATGTCACGGGAGTCGTGAAAATCCGCACTGTAAGCGGTACCGCACTATAACCAAAACATCAATTTTTCAGGCCAAAATACATGCCATGAGACAACTTACTTTTGTAAAACAATTTATTTTATGTTAGATAAACTCTTGGGTCATCCAGGCCTTTTCATATGCTGTGTACACCACAGGCAGACATTCTCGCTTCTTGAAGCAACGCGGTCGTTTGTATTTCCCGATGATAAACAAGCGCCGCTTGTCGGAGCCGTCCATGTTTGCACAAAACAAAACCGTGACACGTTCCTTTGAGACTTTGCGGCCGGAACAGGGTTCACCTCTCATTGCGAGAGTGCGATCGGGAAGCAGCAGGCCCCCAAGCCGCGGCCGCCGCTTGCGCGCATACCTCGGGTGTCGGGTTTCGCGCCTTTGCCACCTCCGCCCCTCCGCTGCCGCGCAGCTCCCACAAGCCCCTCGCTACGCAAGGGGAAAGGGAGAGAGAAGGGCGCCATGCGCCTCGCTCCTTGCCCCCCTCCCTTCCCTCCTTCGCAAAGGCGCACACACACACACACACAAAAAAGAAACTTTTGTTTGTTGTTTACACG
Organism: Ixodes ricinus; assembly: GCA_037355805.1. Classification (NCBI taxonomy): domain Eukaryota; kingdom Metazoa; phylum Arthropoda; class Arachnida; order Ixodida; family Ixodidae; genus Ixodes; species Ixodes ricinus. Next base: position 57,897 of record JAZHYW010004362.1, read on the forward strand.
CGGTCCAAACAGACGACGTGGAGCAAGTTAGCAAACTGCAAGAAGCAAAACTATCCAGCTATCCAGCCTTCGTTTCGCGCGCGCGCGGTGTAAGAAAGGAGGTTGGTGTTGCGTCACTCGAGCGAGGGGTGAAATCGAAAGGGTGAAAGGCTTGTGGGTGGCTTGATGGGGCTTTCGGAGTTGAGCACGCGCGTGCGTGTGTCGGTCGCACCTCGCTACCTCGCTGCGTCGTAACTCGCTGCGTAGTCATTCGTCTTCGCCTCTCTTTGCTTCTTCGAGCAACCTCCTTGCCCCACAAATGCCGCTTTTTTTTTTTTTGCGTTTGTTTTAGAAATTGCACTATATACGGTATTTCCCTTCGCGCGCCTGCATCTTAAGTGGTATGTAATTACATGGAGTCGTATGGGAGGCGAACCGGTGGTTGAAAAAAGCCGCGTTATACCCGGTCCTGCACTGTAAGCGGTTACGTTGTAAGTGGTCTGTACCATAATTGAGCATGCGTGAGCTAGGTAACGCGAGCGGCCGCCCGACACAAAGTACCCTGCATCAATGGTCCATCCGGTCTTGCATGGTTTTTCCCGCCGGCTCTCGTTTCACACTCTCGCTACAGAGGCTGGAATACTGACTAGTGTTCAGAGCGCCGGCGGAGAGGAGCAACGTTTTCGGATGACAGAAGCGGTGGCGCTGCGGACAGCAGTCCTATCAGGAAGACGACCGAGCAGCGCCGCGGAAGGCGTGCGACGCGCACAGAGTCCGCGGCCGAGGAGCCAAAAATCGCGCGTGCGCTGTTTTAGGCGCTTTTAGGCGTGCAGAATTAATGCGAGAAAAATGAGGGAAAAAGGAAGGAGGAGTGACCACAAACTGATTTACAGTTAAAACTCCTGCCGCAAAGGGGAACACAACGAATGCGCTACGCTGACGACTGCGACGTCGAGATTTGATTTCACGTTACGGGGAGGGTGTCTTCCGGGCATAGAACTACTGCTAGCAAAATAACGCCTAAGATAATGTGCCGGCTTTGCAATATGGTTTCGATTCTCTTTCCAAAGATCGCTCCTTCAAGTTGAAACATAGTACATGTTGTGCAGAGAATGTGATCAAAATTTACAAAAATATATCGATTAAAAGTTACAAAAATATTTCGATAGGAAGAAATAACATCCTGTGCAATGAAACAGCGTGATCTTTATTAAACAATGAAACACATGCCACGCGGTAAGATGTCCAATAAATTAATGGGAATACACAACACAGGAAACGACCAATACACATCATGCAAATAAAGTAGGAAAATGAAAATTACTAGAAAACCCAAAACATTGAAGAAATAATATGCAAATTATTAGGAAAATCTTGTTAAATCACTAGATAGGCAGCAAAAATAATTAACAAAGATAATGCAAATTATTCTGCATATCTTGTAAAATTCCTAGGAATACACACTAAACGTTGAACAGATGACGAAAATGTCTTGCATACCATGCAAAATGACAAAGAATCCACAAAAAGTGCCCGACACTTAATATAAAACTTATTCATTTTGAATACCTTGCAAAATGACTTAAGATTATGGATAACTTCAGCAAGCACCTTAAAACACCACTACGAAGTTCATATGCATAATGTTTCAACCAAGAGTAAAATATTTTAAACGGAGAACACTAGAAATAATGAAATAATATCTTCAAAATGATGTTATTGACTGCGGCTGAAAAGAACATACCAATAGTTAACTAATTAACTGAAATTTGTTAAACAACGCTTAAAATACTGTAATTAGGGTATCGGGTTCAGTTAGAAAGCTCAAGGTGGCCGTATTTCAAGAGTTGCATTTCGTAGAATTGTCCTAACCAGCCTGTGTTCCGAAATATCTCTCTCCAAACCTTCCACACAATACAGTTAAATTGTGTGCAATACGTAAAGATCGGTTGTGGCACCGATATCCCTGTGTTGTATCCTGTTTAGTCGGATTCTGCGGAAAGTTTAGAGAGAGGTACATCAGAACACAGGCTGGTTAGGTTAACTCTACAAAATGAAACATTCTTGAAATTCGGCCCACCTTGAATTTTTCAACATAAACACCTACCCTAACTAAAGTATGTAAAAAGTCAATTATTGCATTTCAGTACATTAGTACACGCATTGGACTCATTCACTTCCCCACGGTCGATAAAGTCATTCCAAAGGAATCATTTTTTTAATCTCCAGTGTGCTTTGCTTAAAAGATATTTTCACTCTTGGTTGGAGCACCCTGTATTTACTCCAGCCTCCTCTTCTTGAGGAGCTTCTGCCTTTCCCTACGGGATTCTTTCTCTTTGTTGACCGACTTTGTATAAAAGTGTAATCTAGTCAGCACATAGAACTTCAATAAATTCGCAGTGGTCAACTTACTGTGCGCGACACAGCCAACGCGGTCAAGCGAAAGGTTCTGCAAAAAGAACAAAACATCTACGACTGGAACAGTGCAGCTCGTTGTGGCTGAAAAAAACAGTGAAAGCATTTTCCAACGCAGTCACAAAGATCGACAAGGCTTCAGTAGGGTAAGGAAGACCACCATGGTCAAAAGCTTTTGTGAAGCACGAGCAGGGATTTTGCTCGGCCTTCAGTGGGAGCACGCTGAGTTCTGCAGCACACTCGAGCACGGATTTTTTTTTTTTTTCATTTTACGTGCAACATAATTAGCAATGTAATAGATCTGTCACTTCTTTCACTCACTAAGCTAGAGTGCTTCCCTATTGATGCTGTTTCTTTTGATAGGGCAGTGCTGGCAGGACATTGAGTGTCATGCCCTGTGGCTGTGATTATTGTGTCAGAGCCTTCCCAGTTGCTGCCATCTAGGAGTTCATCCACAAGACTTGAAATGTGGGTATCACCTTGGCCTGGGGCCTCAGCGGACTTAAGAAGGGCAGTTAGCAGCTCTGGGGAAGAGTTCCCTGACTTTAGGGGCTTTGCCTAAGTTGTAAAAACTTAGGCAGTTGACGATCAGCAAAAACTGCTCTGGTGTAGGATGGTCATTGCACCCATATGATTGTCTCACGAGAGAAAAAAAATTCTCCATTTTGTCCTGACTTAAGTTTGCAGTGAGAAGGTAGTCATGCCCCAGCACAGACGTTAAATAGTCCAGAAGGGAAAGCGTACTGCTTATCGTCACACGCAGGCCCAAGGCTGTGCTTGCACTAATGAAGCCACCGTTGTGCTTGCTGGCATACATTTCCCACTCATTAAGGTAGATGAGAATATCAGCTAAGAATGCAGCACGCAACTTCTGTGGTTTCAACGCTTTGGATGGGATTCGAGCTGTCATAACGAATATAAGTCTCTCCATCAGCCTCACAAAGTTCTCTGTTGGTGTGATAGATCTAAATCCCATCTTATTCTTATAAAAAAACAGGCCCTTGAGCACCTCCTCACTGCAAAGCTTGAAAGCCAAGTTGACCTTCATCCTTTCGAAAGGATTAGGACGCAAGTGTGCTTTCGTTATGGTGGGCATAACCTGAAGTCTCACGTTTGCCTTATCACATTTCCACGCCTCCTCAACATGCTCGATGCGGACATGACCATCAGGAGTCTGCACACCAGTTGACACTACAGTGTTGCGGATGCATTTGATAAGATGTGGGAAGTCGGAAAGAAAGTGTAAACTTCTCCTTCTGTCGACGGGATGACGCACCTTGCAGCAGATCTCCACTGCGGATGCTGAAAGAAACATATGTATGAGTTTACACTCATTACAGAAAAGTATGAAGAGATAGAGCACTACTCCTGTCAGATTAAAACATCCATACCTCTTATGCCAAAGGATTTCCACATACTTCGATTCCAGGAAGCTCCATCGCAGGTAACGAAGTCGACCAAAAGGCCAGTCTGCTCGGCGAGGAGAGTGGCCTCTAGAAGGATCTTTGAGAGGGTGCCTGCCTTCACATTGCTCCGAGAAGCGAATGTTCCAAGGACTTGAGTCCAGTCGCCTGCAGAAGCAGTGAATAGGCATGCATAATAACAATAAGGCTTGAATTAAAAACGATATGTAATCAAAATAATGTTATAGGCCGATCAATATCGTTACCGACTGCGACATCAGCCTAGGTCAGTAACAAAAAAATATTTTTCAAGCGCCCTACTTTAAAAAAAAATATTTTAAAATTCAAAGAAAACATTGTATAAAACAAGAGAGGTAAATCCTACCTCCTTCAGAACTGAAAAAGATTATACAAATGAAATGCTCACCATGAAAGGCCTGGAACATCGCGACCAAGCCATGGTCGCACGTCGTGTTTTCTGGTCCCCAGGAGTAAATGAGCCGAGGTCAACGAAACCTTCCAGTGCTCCCGATGACCTGACGCTCACATGCTCCGACAACTTCATTTCGTCAAACACAATACCACCGTGAAGACTGAATTCATCCATTTCTTTTGTTTTCAGTGACAAAGCAGAAAACACGTTTGGATTGAAACAAAATCCGCTTTTAAAGCCACGTATATAGGTCTGCAGGCAAGATTTGGGAGGCAATGCGAGAATGTTCTGCTTTCGGATGTGTTCATAGAGTTTTGGGCTTCTCATTCGCATGAGGATACATTCTAGGATCCAAGACTTGTCGTACTTCATCCCTTGACGTGATTTCCTTGAAGCTGCATCGAAACAGCAAGTGACAGCAGCTCGTTGTTTTGGTGGCAAGCCCGCCAACCGCTCTTGGATGATTGTTGAGGGCAGCGAATCATTTTGAGCCTGAAGCTGTTCAATCGTCTTCCTTGCCACTAGCAGCTTCTTTTTCGCCTTGAACAGAACATGTCTTCTTCTCGATTGCTTTTGGTGGAGCGACGTCTTCTTCCTTTTCCTTGACATATGGTTTTGGATAAGCTTTTTAAGGTACCTGCAACGTAAGCACGGCTGCTCATCCTGTGGACGGCCAGTGCAGTCCTTCGAAAAGTATTTGTTGCCAAAGGTCACATAGTTTTTCCCCACAAGTGGCTTGAGTGTTGCTCCAGGGCACATGGCTGAGTTTTCTGCACTGATTAGCTGAGCTTCAGCTTCAGCTGAGGTGTGCACCTCGATGTCGATGATCTTCACAGCGCGGAGGTACACGCAGCAGCGCGCTGTATTCTCACCACTGAGGGAACAGAACGTAACCAACTTTGTATTCTTCACATGGCTGTGGCTTCCTGGTTCACACCATGCGTAGTGTACCGACAACGGGTCCTCTTCGAATACAATCTTCGACCAGTAGGAGGTTGGCAAATGCAGGTTGCTGTAGAACTGGGATGTACCAGACCGCTGCGTCGCTGTTGAGTTTCTCTCTTCGTCTTGAATATGTACGGCTTCGTGCGTCCATGTTGAGCTTGTCTCTTCGCCTTGAATATCTACGGCTTCGCAGATTTCTTCCTGCTTTTTTCGTTTACGAGTAGGCAACAGTTGGTGGCACAAATCTTTTGTTTTTCTTTTCTGGGGAGGCTTCGGGTGAAATAGCTTGGCGCGCCCGGAAAAATGGTGGGAACAGCATCGTCCCTCAGAAGAGGTCTGTCGCGTTGGATCTGGACGAGCTCACCGTTTACGATGTGCTTAAACGTCTTCTCGATATATTGTTCTTCAAAATGTTTCGCACACACCACACACTTACTGTCGAGGGTTCTGTCCGCACGCTTGATGTTCCGGGACCATGCCTCCAAGCGCTCGGCGTCTTTCGGGGCACGGAACAGCGGCACTTTCTCTTTGCAAGACTGCTAACCGCTGTTACAGTTCGGCACAAAGCAAGATTTGTCCCTTTCAGACGGCATTGCACGCCGATCTACAGCTTAAAAGAAACCAACCGGCTCCACTCCTCGCGTTCATCGAAGCTCGGCCACACAGAAAAGCAGCCGGCGGCACGGTGTTGCCGGCGGCGGTAATAGGACTCCTGGATCGAGTGCCCCTAGCGCCGTCATCCGCTCGCGTCGCCTCCGCGCCCATAGAAAATGCCTCCTTCTCAACACTAGTCAGTATTCCAGCCTCTGTACTCTCGCCAGCTCGTGGGTCTCGTCTTGCGTCTTTTTAAAATTTTTTCAACGATAGATGCGGTCGTGTGTGGACACTCCGACGGTAGCGTGCCGGGTACCAGGCCAGACGTACAGTAGTACTGTGAAGCCAAACGCCGTTTTTGCGCGGCAGGAGTTAGTTTGCGAGCTGAAGCACTCGCTCCTGAAAGAAACGGCCGTGGGAAAACTATATTTGGTCTCTGCCTGCCAGTCACCGTGGTCGTGCGACGTCGGGTGTTGCTGTCCCCACGTCGCTGAAGATATGGCGCTTTCTAAACTGAAATGTAAGGACTGCTGCATGTTCATCAACATTCCTGTACTTGTTTAAAGCATACGCTACTACAAGAATTCCTCTTTAACTCAAAGACTGCTGTGTCGAAGTATTGATTACCTAGGTTTCTCTCGGTTGGCTTTCTTTCAAGAGGGACCCCGGTGCGTGAAAAATCTGCTGTGAAAAAGTTGGTGAAGAGAAGCGAGCTAAAGCAAAGAAGGCAATGTCTGCACGCTGAACCCGCACAGTGCGCTTGTTTGTTTTCAGTTCAGTTGTTGCACAAAGTGCTCCAAGAACTTTCTCCCTGGCTCGCGATGTCTTGCATCAATGCACTCAGGTTCTTTATTTTTGTGTATAGCTTGTACCTTGCCAGCTGGCCTGGCAAGCACGTGCCGCTGGACTGTTTTTGTCGTATGCATGACAGTTACATTTTGCATACAATTTTGGGAATCGGTTGGCGACGGAGTGAGGTGGCATGGTTTCGGTTTCGATTGCACAGCCATCTCCGCTCGCACTACGGAGCACGTGCAACCGCAAGCCTGCCGAAGTGGCCCTCATGTGCATGCAAACATGAATGTACGACAAAAGCACCAGCCAGGAGGCTTGCAATCCATTGTTTTACATTTGCTTACCTTAGACAAAAATCTGGCACGTCGGAAAACAGTAAAACAGTCAAGCGGTTTATCGGAATTGCTCGGCAATGCCTATAGCACTGTGCACTTGTGGGATGTCTCAATGTCTCTTTGGAGACATTGAAAGTGGACATTCATTACTAGCCGAAGGCAAAGCGAGGCTTGCAGCATCCTTGCAGAAAGTTTCGAAAAGTAAAAAGAAAAGCACCCGCTAGTCGTAATGCACCTTTGTCTTGTGTACAATTTCGCATTGCGCTGCAGTAGTTGCGTGTTTCATCAGTTGGAGACTGCTTCCATTTATTATATTGTATAACTAGTCAACCTAATGCTGCGATGTTCGCTAGTAAGCAGGTCATTTTCAAACAAATTTGAATATGTGCAGTTTGGTCCTCATTTATCTGTAGCGGGTGCAATTTAACTGAAGCGTTGCAAAATGTGTCCTGTCATTGGCATTTCAGTTACATGTTGAAAGGCTCCCAGGCGGTCTAACCTGACCATAATTTGTTTATTGCGGCGAGCAATGTGCCCTTCATTTGTCCAGCACTTGTAACGAATATTTTTATTTTTCTAAGAGTATCCGCTCCAAAAGCCCCTTTTGCTGCTCCGAAACACTGTGTTGGCTGCTCCAAAGGTCACTTTTGCTGCTCCAAAACACTGTTTTGGCTGCTCCGAAAGGTGCTCCAAAACAACTTAGGCCATTCGCATCATTGTTAGCGAGAATGGAGGTACTCTGGGTGGCCTGCATGGATGGGCCGTACGCACGAGCGTTTGCTAGCCGCTTGAAATGAATGCTGGCACACTTAATAGCATTGAAGGTGAACATTTCGGCAGACGTCTGCCTGGTTGGGTTAAACGTAATAAATAAAGGGCAAACGCCAACCAATCCCTAAAATATCGTAGGGTCCCAACGTTTCGGTGCCGGCTCGGCACCTTCTTCAGGGGGGCTATTTAAAAGAGAAGCAGCTTCTTTCTTTTCTTCTGCGGTGAATGTAGGGCAGCATCTTCGTTTTTTACGGTGGTTAGTTTTGAAACCAGGTGCGAAACTTTGGCCCGTACGCTGGCCAAAGAAGGTATTCAGGTGGCTCACAAACCTGTTTCGACACTTGGGCGCCTAATGCCTCGTCCGAAAGACCGTCCAGCAAGAGAAAAGGCACAAGGCGTTGTGTACCGAATTCCCTGTGCTGAGTGTTCCGCTTCATACGTCGGCGAAACAAAAAACCTCGAAGAGTCCGCCAACATAAGAATGACGTACGCAAATTTGACCGAGAGCGTAGCGCTGTTGCGGAACACTGTGACGACAATGACCACCGCATCGACTTTGATAATACCCAAATCCTGGATGTAGAAACCAACTGGCGCCAACGGCTCTTTATTGAGTCATGGCGCATACAGACCACACCAGGAAATATTAACCGATCCTCCGGCACCTTGCCCTCAGCATACGTCAGTGGACTACGGCACTTAGAGGAGACACGAAAGAAACAGGCCCCTACCATAGAGGAAAACGAAGATGCTGATCCTCGTTTGTAAATAACCAACTTTGAAGAAAACAAGGGTACCGCACCTGGTTTCAAAACTAACCACCGTAAAAAACGAAGATGCTGCCCTACATTCACCGCAGAAGAAAAGAAAGAAGCTGCTTCTCTTTTAAATAGCCCCCCTGAAGAAGGTGCCGAGCCGGCACCGAAACGTTGGGACCCTACGATATTTTAGGGATTGGTTGGCGTTTGCCCTTTATTTATTACTTAATAGCATGGCGGTGGAATAGGCTATCGCTCGATTCGGTTGACGGAATATGTTGTCGAGAACGATATGTAGTCGCTGATAGGAAAAGTGAATGAATGGCACTTGTACGGGCCCAACAAGGTACCTGCCGGTGCGCTGCATTTGCACCACGAGAGTTTTGGGGATGGTACGTGGTGGCGCCCTTTTCTGGTCCTCGGCTCTGGCTTTTAGGCGCGCCCGTAGGGAGGGGGACCCATTTCTTGTTCTTGATGGGACGAGCGTTGGGCTCGCGCGTTACTTCCCTGGTGGAATCCCATGCCCTGTTTTTTTCAACGTGAACCCCGATAAACCTAGATTTTTCGTCCGAAAATTGAAACCTAAAAGGACCGAATCGGTGGGGAAAACTAAAGCCGGAGAAACCACTCCCGACTTGGAAGAAGAATAAAAGTGGAAACAGTATGTATAGGCTTTGAAAGTGGTGCCCGAGCAAGAATGCAGGGTACGATGGCGCTCCTTTTGCTCTGCAGGTGATCAAGTGCCTGGAATCCGGGGCACTCTCTCGCACCACGGCAAGCACTGCGATGAACGTCCAGTCCTCCCGGTCCCACGCCATCTTCACCCTGCACATCAAGCAGCAGCGCGTGGTCACCGTACCAGTGAGTCTTAAAGACCGCTCTTCCTGGAAGATTAGTGCTGGTTGGCAATCAGGTCTGCTGAACACAAAGGAAAGGACTGGACATTAGTGCATTGGAAGCTGTTGTTCACAGTCAAACTCGAGCTGTATGCGAGCGATCGACCTACTACAGTAATAACCTCTTTGAATTTTTGTGTTGATGTATTTTTGCTTCGAAGGAGGGATTTTAACTTTTTCGGGGATTGGCCATCCGGATAACTTTTTGCACCTAGATTTCCTTGCCTCGCGACCACTCCTAACGCACATAAATGCGGAGCGTGGCGTGAGCTGCCACAATTCCTAATGAGCCTACCGGTGTTGAGTCTAGTACCGCCATATTTTCCCCAAATCCGAACAAAAGTGACGAGAGAAGGGTTATCTCTTGGCAACAAATAATCGTAAATCTCGGAAGTAGGCCTCATTCACATAGCCGTCGCCTCTCCCGTCCCGTCACCGTCACGGGAGCACGCCGGGACGGGGACGCGACGGCAGGGTGTCCGAACGGGCCGTGCAAGCAGGCCGCCGGCAGACGCCGGCGGCAGGACGGACCTTTTTCACATGCCGCGCGCGGCACCAGGCGGTGGCTGCACGAGCTAAAAATGCGAGGAAGGGACCTACCTGCGCTACCAATCGATAATGGGAGCTACGCTACCAGTTTCTTCGTTCTCTGAGCAGCGGGGCGTGCCCAACGCGCCGTCCAAGTGGGGCATCCGTGGCGTCCACTTAAACGTCGTGTTATTCTTTCCGTCCGCTTTCTTTTTGCGTAACACAATTATATGTATGCTGCAATTACGTTTGCTACTCGCTGATCTACAGCCTCCTTCCGAATTTCCTCGATTTTTGGTGCCAATTTCCGCCGCTTGGCATCGGGCGCTCGCGCGTGCGCAGAACGCTTCTCGGAAAAGGTCCATTGGATTGGATCGGATTAGCTTAATCATTCAGCAGAATTACAAAATAAAGAGAAAATTGTTGCCACGAACTGTGGTGCGCACGTTTCTTTTAATGCGAATAGCATTCTTTGGATACTTCACGCACTTTTCGTCTATGTATCTATCTATCTATCTATCTATCTATCTGGCTATCTAACCTCTTACGCCGCGGGTCGATAAATAAATAAAAAGACCGGCGCCGGCTGGGATTCGAACGTTGACCCTTTGATCAGCAGGCAGACGCGCTAACCACAGAGCTATGAAGGCAGTCATTCAACGCACTCTAAACGGTTGTTTATATCTTTACCATAGGACGCGCTTTACAGCGCTGTCACAGCTACCCGGTGCGCGCGCGTTCCATGCCTGAGGCTACCTCACCCTCTCCTCGCGCTCACCCTCTCCCCGCGCTCGAGAGAGGGTGATGTAGCGGCCGTGCTCAGCCTCACGAGAGCGGAATGAGCCCTCGTGCATGGAACGCGCGCGCACCGGTAGCTGTGACAGCGCTGTAAGCGCGTCCTATGAGTAAAGATATAAACAACCGTTTAGAGTACCGTTGGTTGAGACTAGCTGAGACGCCAGAAAGTCTGGTCGGTACCATTTTGAGTGTTTGTGCGTATGGCGCGTGCTTTGCTCGCCTTCCTAAGTGACACAAACGCACGTGCTGGGCTGCGGAGATCGTGCGCAGGGCTGTGAAAGTGTCAACAAATTTAGAATCGCCTCAAGAGTGGGCTGGCGTATCTAGAGTGTGCCGGCCACCTGACAGACGCGCATAACTCCGCACCGTTTGATGCTATTCGCATTAACGTAGATAATCATTCCCAAAGGATGGGTTCTGCTGATTTTTTTATTTATTTATCGACCCGCGGCGTAAGAGGTTAGATAGCCAGATAGATAGATAGATAAATACATAGGCGAAAAGTGCATGAAGTATCCAAGAATGCTATTCAGCATTACAAGGATGGCAAGTTTGCATCTTGTAATATTAATGAACTGAATGTAAGTGTGCAAAGGAGCTGGTGTACATTGAACATGACAAAAAAACAAAAAACGGACTGTAGGTAAAAAACGACACAAACACTGAGATTTTAATTTTTCTAAGCGTGTTTAGGTGAGAAAAAGAAGAGCGGATAGGTGAAGCGGCCTTTTGTAACACCCAACTCGCATCATGGACAGAAAAGAGGGTCAGGATTGAGACAGTGTTAGTCCCTAGGTAGCGTAAATGTATTTCTTTGTCGTCCAGCTGCTGGAAGGTGCAGACGAGGAGGATGGTGGAGAGGGCGAGGCATCCACCTTGAGCGAGTTTGAGACCCTGACGGCCAAGTTCCACTTTGTGGACCTGGCCGGATCGGAGCGGCTCAAGCGAACTGGAGCCACGGGGACCGGGCCAAGGAAGGCATCTCCATCAACTGCGGACTCGTAAGTCCTTCCTCTACATTCCTGCACATTTTTTTTTTGTCTTGCCTGGTGCTCATAGCTACGATTGGACTCGACGAATTGCATTACGGGGATAAAAGGAAAGCGGCACAGAGGCTGAAGACATATTTTGTTTTGCCAGGCACCTCCTTGGTGCAGATGAGCTGAGTGTGCTTCTTGACCCAAATGAGGGAGAATGTAGACACACCTGTCCCTCCCTACAATGTCTTTCCATCTTGGGCTAACAAACCTGGCCTTTCCGCCTTCGCAACTCCACCCGAATAGACCCTCTTCAAAAGTTGCCTTGTGGCAGTCCCAAAATATTGCCGATCTAATGGCGGTCTTGCTCGGTTAAATCAAGCACCCTCGGTTTTGTGTATTGAAGGTGACTTAAAAGGCCCAAGATCTTTTCCCCTTTCTGCTTTCTGCTTTCGAAGACGCTCGCTTTTTTGGGCATGGAGAAGCCGTGTACTGCTGCCATTAGACCGTCGGTACAGTGGCTTAAAGGAATACTCCGGCGATTTCTTTATGGTCCCCGATTTGCTTCAAATTTTGCTAAACTCGCCAAACAACATCGCTAAAATAGTATCCCAAATATTAGGTTTAAATTATTTTTTTTCCACAAAGTTATTGAATTTACAGTTTTGGTCCTCACCGTGTTTTTCAAACTGAAAGTCTCTACTGGCAACAACGAAAAAGTGACGTCAGTGGAAGGCAGGGTTCACTCTTTAGACTGTAGAATTTGTTCCCAACTGATTGGAAGCAGTTTCATGGTGTCCAATGACCGCTTTGGAAGCTCGCTCCAGTACCTGCGCTTCAGCACGGAACAAATGATTGGCATATTTTTCAGACTGCTTGCTCGACTGGCAAGCCTGCCCGCCACTGACGTCACGGCACTGAAAGAGGGCGGGTATATTTGAATGTTGGTTTTTGCATCATTTTCATTTGCCGATTTCACAATAACTATTATGAATTTCGTGATACTAAATAGCATACCGGAAAGGGTAAAAGGCCGGGAGTCGAAAAATATAGTTAGTTAAATAGTTAGCGAAATGACTGATCTCGCTTTAGGGGGTCAAAATACGGTCATACCCAAAATACTCAAGCGTCAAACCGACGCCGCGTTACCCCGATTAAAACCAATATTAAAAATGTTCTCCCGGTCTCGGTTAAGCGAGCCCGAAAGCGGGTGAGCAACGCTGGCGCCGAGGGCGAGCTCAGGTGAAGCAACACTGGGCAATGGCGTAGGGCTAGTCCTGCGCTCATCTCGTAACGGACGCCTGCGACAGCCCCGTTTCCACTTAGCATTCCTGCGTTTACTGCCCTGAGCTGGGCAAGAGTGCTTACCACGTTATTCTGTGTTCTCCTACTTTGGCATCTCAGCATCCAAGCAGTTAATTTAGCTGCAGCATTGCTTCTGCAACGGCGCGGAGGGAGAGCGAGCGCGTGCTGCTCAGCTCGCGTGCGTATCGTGGAGCCGGAGAGACTCGCCGGACTCGCGTTGGGCGATGTCGAGCACGACTTGTAGTGCTGTGGAGTTGCACCTACAATACAGTACGTAACCCGGAGCTGCTGTTCCACCAGCTCCAAAGAAACCGGAAGAGGCACATGGTGTGGGTCGGTGCCGTTCGCCTCATAGAATTCGGAAGACCGTCGACTCCGAGCTCCAACGCGAAGCTCTGCTCCCAGCACTTTACGTCGGACACCTACCGCGGGATCTGCGGCTGCTGACTGTTGCGGGTTTCTCCACGGACTGTCGTCTTTGAAGAACGATGCGGTGCCGTCGCTGTTCGGCGTGCCGTCCGCCGGCTGCTCCCAACCGATCGGCCGGACGCGCCAGCAGGTCGCGGACTGATCTAACTAGCATGCACATAAAGGCACCTTAGCTCTAGCAACTTAGGCCGCTGTGGATACACTGTCATTTATCTCCCATTATTTCTTTTCTCTTGGTCCGCGAGCAGAAACAAATACAGTCGCTGTGCGGCACTGACCGCGTCATATTTATAGCGGTCGGATTAACGCTTGTCGGCCAGACAAATTTATAAATACACACTAAAGACTTACTCCATTTGGTGCATATGAACAAAGTGAAGTGAGTAAAAAATAAAATGTGCAACTTACCTTTTGTTTTGAAACACCACGTTCGACTGAGCCCGACATTGTGGGTGGGTCGGCTCAAGCGCGAGGACGCGGGACGGAACTAGGTCATGCCGGCGGACGCGCCACTAATATCAGTGTTGCCGAGCTGCTTCAGCCGGTAGTTTCGGTTTCAGCCGTGCCGCCGGAACGATGCTTGGATTCGCGATATCTACAAAACTATACACACTACCGAAAAACAAATTATATCTCGTGATTCAGGGTCACCGACTTCGACTAAACAGATCATAACCCCAAAATTGTAAAAATGCAGTGGAGTTGCCCTTTAAGGTAGCTCAAAAAAATCGCCGAAGTACCCCTTTAAAGGACACATGCAAAGGAAAAAAACTTTTTTTTTAAACAGGCTTAATTACAACGAAGAAAATAAATAATTTAGAGCTATATTTAAGGCGCAAAAGCGAATTTGTAGTTGGCGCCGTGGGAGCGCTTCGCTGGTCATGTGGTAGACCTGTGAGCCGCCGCCGCCAAGTCACGCCGGCGCCGCTACGCCTGAGCGTTGTCGCGATGCCGCTTCAACGCGTTTCTCCACGTTGCCGCGCCGCCGCACGAGTTAGTCTGCTTGGGCGCCGCGCGCCGTCATCTGACCGGCGCACAGGTCTCTCACGTCTGCTCGCGCTTTTTGAGGAGTTTCCTTTAGGCTCTAAAGTTACTTATTAATCTTAGTTTTTTTGTTATACTTCATACAAAGATAAATAAGTTACTTTTAGAGGCCATAGAAGCTTCCGAAGAGTGCAAGCACCGCGTGACAAATAGAGACCAGTCACGTGACAAATTGAGACCACTTTTCCGCGGCACCCACAGATGCCTACTACAAATTCATATCGCGCCGTGAATTTAGCTCTAAAAATTTTCTTTTTCAATGTAAATTCGTGTTATGACTTCCTTTTCCCCACCAGGATGTTAAAAAAATTTTTTTGTTTTGCATGCGTCTTTTAAAGGGGGTAGTGTAGTTACTGTGTAGCCATCACCATGCATCGGGAACGGCCGCTCCTTGGAAGACGGTGTAGGTGGTGCTTCGATCCGCAGCTCCATTAGGGTGCCTCCATTGGCCGGCAGATGCAGGCATTCTACATGGCACATCCATCTGTTTCGTCTGGTCCAGCGTCTGTCAAAGTAGTTGGCTATTATGTTGAAACATATTTTTGCATCAGTGGCCATGGCTCACCCTGATGATCACAGGTCATTGAGATAACGCCGCCGGCTTTGGGAGACATGCACACAAAGCGCAACTTGCAACACAGTCGATAGCTGCGAATCGGCCAGAGCTGGCCGGACCAGCTATGGCAGCGGCCAAACCGGAGCCATAGCCGGAACAACGGTGCTGCCAGCGCCACCCCCACGGGCACCTTCCAACGCTGTGCCGCTTCTCCGGTTTTGTTTGTTACATTACCCATTTAAGCCCTGTAGCGTCGGGTTCGGCTTTGCACAGTGTGGGTAGACTGAATTTCGGAAAGGGTCTAGTCTGAAGGTGACCTCAATGCATCTTTTGCAGTCATTTCACTCGGCGTTCGAGACACGCGTTTTTGGCAACGCCCCATAGGTGGTGGGGCGGCAGTTCCAAGATGGCAGAAGAGACGGGGATAGACTCTCCAGAATTTCATGTGCGCCTGCTTGCCGACGCTGGTCGGTGCGCTAAAAATGATTTATTTGTCCACAAATGCGAAGCGGTTAAGGCAGGATCATACTACGGGGGACGGCGATGATGCGTGGTAGGAAAACGAGCATGCTGATATTTAAAAGTTGCAGAAACCTCAGCTTGCGAAGCTTTGTGGTGGGCGAGCGCATTCTAGGCACCGGCCGCGTCACTGTTTGTGGCAGAATATTTTTGAAGGTGATGAAGATATCGTGTTTGTGCCTCGCTTGGCCCCTAGTGCTCTAAAGTGAGCCGCGCACGGTGACCGTCAAGCTCCGGAAGAGCAGCGTTCACAGTATTGATGTATTTGTGTCACAGGCTCGCAACTTCGCTGCTCACCGTCTCGGTTTTAGTGTGTTGCGACATGTGCTCAAACTGCTCTATGGTTATTGATAGGAAGTTTGTTACCGCAGGCTACGGTGCAGTGTAGCATTGCAACAGGAAGCTCGCGCTGTGCCTTTGAAGCACAATTTTCAGCGCGCACCAAAAGCGTTGCTGTGCTGAGAGTAGCCTGCGGTAATGCTATGCTAAAACTGCCGATTAAGGTGATCGGCGTGTTTAGGGGTGCTCTATCAAAAATAAATATTTTAATTAGGGTGTGCGAATACTCGAACAAACGAATTCAAATCAAATAGAAAGTTCTCAAATAATTCGATTCGCGAATCGAATTCCTAGTGTTCGGATCACTCGAATACAGTAAACTTTCGTTAGTTCGACCTCAGTTAATTGACTTTCGTTTAACTTGATTGTGTTCAAAAGTCCCGACGAGCGCCCATACATTTCTAAGGGAGGAAAAGTTCGATAGTTCGAACTAGGAAGACTCCGCATCGGATAATTCGTCCCGGCGAATGCGCGCAGGCTTACATTGCACGGCACCACGGCAGAAAAACCACCAACGTACATCGAAACACGGGCCCTTCGCTGCAAAGCCGAACATGCGCTAATATGCGCCTGCTCCTTCACGCCGTTGAGATGGACCGTAGCGGAATGACACGAGCCAGCGCAACCAATCTGGCGTGGAGTAGCACGGAGAATATAGCACGTGGTCGGGCGCGCATCGAGCCAGCGCGCGCTCTCAAAGCGCTTTTTTGTAGCAAACACATTAGTTATCTTTTCCTTTTTTCTTGTCGCCAATGGTCTGGCACGCGGCGGCGTAAGTCGGCTCGTGAAGCTTTCTCAACGCTGCGCTCTCGGAGCGCTTCTCTGTAGCATCGTGTGCGCTCCATCGTGCGTGCCGGAACACGTAAGTAATCTTTTCCTTCTTTTTAATGCGAATAGCATTCTTTGGATACTTCACGCACTTTTCGTCTATGTATCTATCTATCTATCTATCTATCTGGCTATCTAACCTCTTACGCCGCGGGTCGATAAATAAATAAAAAAGACCGGCGCCGCCTGGGATTCGAACCGTTGACCCTTTGATCAGCAGGCAGACGCGCTAACCACAGAGCTATGAAGGCAGTCATTCAACTCACTCTAAATGGTTGTTTATATCTTTACCATAGGATGCGCTTTACAGCGCTGTCACAGCTGCCTGGTGCGCGCGCGTTCCATGCACAAGGGCTCATTCCACTCTCGTGAGGCTGAGCGCGGCCGCTAGCTCACCCTCTCCCGCGCTCGGGAGAGGGTGATGTAGCGGCCGTGCTCAGCCTCACGAGAGCGGAATGAGCCCTCGTGCATGGAACGCGCGCGCACCGGTAGCTGTGACAGCGCTGTAAAGCGCGTCCTATGGTAAAGATATAAACAACCGTTTAGAGTACCGTTGGTTGAGACTAGCTGAGACGCCAGAAAGTCTGGTCGGTACCATTTTGAGTGTTTGTGCGTATGGCGCGTGCTTTGCTCGCCTTCCTAAGTGACACAAACGCACGTGCTGGGCTGCGGAGATCGTGCGCAGGGCTGTGAAAGTGTCAACAAATTTAGAATCGCCTCAAGAGTGGGCTGGCGTATCTAGAGTGTGCCGGCCACCTGACGAACGCGCATAACTCCGCACCGTTTGATGCTATTCGCATTAACGTAGATAATCATTCCCAAAGGATGGGTTCTGCTGATTTTTTTTTTTTGTCCTCGCTAGAATTTTGCTGTTGCGAAAATGGACAAAAAGGCGCACCTATTACTTTTCATGATGCTGTCCTTGGATTTCAGAATCGTAGAAAGTGAGCTGCACAGGATGCTGAACTCTTCCGCAATATCGGACTTCTTTCTGCCTTTCGCAGCTTCGGCAATGATCGCAGACTTCTCCTGAAGCGTCAAAAAGTTGCGCTTTTTAACGGGAGGCAGCATCTTTCTGACAGGCCAAACAAAAGGTAGTAAACAAGGCGTGAGCGATCTGAGTGCACACGGCAGACGGCAAAATGGCAGCAGGCGGCCGGCAATGTCGTCCTGTGAAACGTCGCATACCTACATAGTTGCCAGCAGATGGGCTAGCAAAACACTGTTTTCAGC
Source organism: Ixodes ricinus (assembly GCA_037355805.1). Classification (NCBI taxonomy): domain Eukaryota; kingdom Metazoa; phylum Arthropoda; class Arachnida; order Ixodida; family Ixodidae; genus Ixodes; species Ixodes ricinus. The sequence goes on from JAZHYW010004362.1 coordinate 75,777, forward strand.
AACCAAAAAGAAAATCCCGTTGCTTTTGTTATAATTGTTCAACCGAATGCAAACAGCAATGGCCGCGCCGATGCTTGTTGGAAATGCAGGAGCGGATGCAGGAATTTCCTGAGGGGGGGGTCAGGTGTTGGTCAACGCACCATTTATTTAGGAACCCCCTCTCCCTCGTTTCATGCTCTAAATTTTACACATGCAGAAATCAAGAGGGTGGTCAGGACATCCGGACCCCTCCTCTAAATTCGCCCCTGGAAATGTATGTGCCCGACTTGTCGGATGAGTGTGCTGCTCCACTTCTCATACTTCTGGGTTCCCAACTGGCTCATGTGCGGAAAAACGGTTGCAGATAACTACCAGAAAACTTTTTTTTGATGTGGGACTGCTTTTTAAAAACTCTTCGCTGTTGAGAGAGTGCAAATGCATTGAACTGTACAGAGGTTTGCCGAGAATTTCATTCTTCGGGGGTTCAACTGTAGTAACTACATTGACAACCCGTGAGAAAACTAGCTCTGTTTGTTTAGTTGGGACGCAGCTCTACGGATCGGAGAGACCCAGTTGAACGTTGATGTTGATTGAGGAAGAACACTGGCCTTGTGAATCTTTTTGACCATTGGCGTGGCCATTGGGTTGGCCCACGAGTATTTTGGGTAATCCTGCCACTTGGCAGGTTGCCAACAAGTTGGTCATTTCAGCTGGCTCTGGGGAACGTGATCTCCGCACTGGGTGATGCCTCGGGCAAGATCTCCCACGTCCCGTACCGGGACTCGAAGCTGACCAGGCTACTCCAAGACTCGCTGGGCGGGAACAGGTCAGCCAACACTTTCTCGCAAATCTTGAATCGAACACAGAATTGAATACTTTCGAATTTCAATACTCGCAATTGATGTCGATTAAACGTCAGTAAGTTAATAAATCTCAGCTGGAATTGGTTTCTCCAGAAATGTACATTTTGTCGCCGTGGAAGCACAAAGACGATGTCTGCTTCAAAAAGACATGCATCAAATTTTTTACTTGTTGGGAGGTTAATGGCCGAGGTGACTATCTTTGACTATGTGGATCATTTTCACGACAGCCCTTCCATGCAAAGGGGAAAAGGCAGCACTGCCTCGTTCGCGCTAGCAGTGCTGCACGGTAGACATGAAAACTGTTTTATTGCGTAGAAAACATTTCAACTACTTGGGTTCTATACAAAGAAAAGTCCCCGATAAGGTGAGTCGGGTGAAATGTAATGTGGCAAATGAAACAATGGCGCACCTTATCCATTTGGTATAGGTTGGCAAACTTTTATGCAACTGCCGTTCAGAAACGGAGATGCTCTGCCACTTGAGCCTTTCTCCGAGCACGCCAGTGCAAAGCTGCGAGCTGAAGGGGACATGCACCGGGGGAAAGCACTAATTTTATTATTTACGATAACTGAATGAAAGGTTCAGTTTATAGTGCTTGATTTCTTTATTTTTTTTTACAAATTGTTTTGATATACGTAGCTTGTTTTTTATGTTCTGGATGAAATGCACATTATGATATTAGATACTCGAGTTTTGTGGGTTCATAAAATCTTGCTGGAATATAAACAATTTAGTGGATATACTAGCTTTTCTGGAATTTTACATAAATGATATTGACCGGCTACATTAGCTATGAGCATAAAAGGGGGAGTATCTCAACTGAAGTATCTTGCTACGATTAATTTTTCGACAATTATTTTTTCTATCCTCTTTGTAAACGGAGCCTTCTTTGACCCGAGCTTTGTCCCTAAGAAGACAGTTGTGTGCCGTGTTGTACTTTTACGATTATTTATATTTACTATAATTACAAAATGTAATCAGTATCGGGGATGAACCCTCAATTAATATGGAAGATTGCAGTCGTCATTTAATTTCTGAGCGGTGCGCCAATACACGTTGGCTCCAAAAACGTCGATGGCTGCCCCAACATTTTGCCCTGCTACAAAAAGTGGGATGCCGCTTCCATCACCGTTGCAGTTAAAACTCAACCTAACAAAGCCGGGCCGCAAATTACTCGGTAAAATGGGGAACCCCTTGGAATCAAGAATGGAATTGCGGCATCCGGAAAGCTACGGTGACACCTGAATCTCGAAGGGCTCACGTATGAGTTTAGTTGGGGAAGACGATGCTTTAGTGCGGGAAGCAACTCCAGGGGAAATGAAGGAAGGTTTTTTCCTGACGTGACAATGGCTGTCCTTTCATGGGCAAAGCATGAGAGCCAGCAGAGAGGCAAAAAAAAGGGGGAGAAGTGGTTGCATTGTCTCTTTCCGATGCCGAGCATGCATGCTCCAAGACCACAACAGCTGGACCGTCGATGTTCACCGTGCCTAGGCCCGACAGAAGGGTGAACCAACACAAATGAGGTGCCTCGAAGCAGCTAGCACCATCTGGTAGAATTGACTAGGAAGAGCCCAGTTTGTTTTTCCTCTCGCATTTGTTTGTTTAAAATGCCTCGGAAGAGGCATTTTAAACAAACACTTTTTTTTTTCGGGATTGCTTAATGAAATTGGGTCGGCGGTCAAATTTATGCAGTTATTTCGAGTTCATAAAGCGTAGAGCCCCAAAGGGAATCTGTGGGGGAATTAGAATGTTTGTTAAATCAGAAATTTCGTAAATTAGAGTTTTGTTTTGAATAGTTGGAAAACGCGTACTCCGAACAGCACATAAGCGCTCGGAATTGATTTTAATGGCAAAGACCATTTGTGTATTCGGTAGTGTACCTTGGAACGTTTCTGGGGAAGCCATTTGTGACTCTGGACCCTGCAGCCGCACCCTGATGATAGCGTGCGTGTCGCCGTGTGACCGGGACTTCATGGAGACCCTGAACACGCTGCGGTACGCCAACCGTGCCAAAAACATCAAGAACAAAATCACGGTGAACCAGGACAAGTCGAGCCAGACCATCGCCCTGCTCAGGCGAGAGATACAAGACCTGCAGCTGGAGCTCATGGAGTACAAACAGGTAACTTCAACCGCGATTTTCCCCTTTGAAGAATGGGAAAATATTTGATTGGTATTCAACTTTTTCGTGGCTACCGTATTCACTCGCATAATGAACACTTTTTTCCCGAAAAATTGACGCATATTTGGGGTGGCGTTCATTTCACGGGGTTTGCACTTGCGCACTTTGTGCAAATGTAATATTAGGTGCCAATATGACACGGCAAGGTACTGTGGCAGCTCTCCAGTGATGGACCCACGGCTGGTCTTGGGCACACCACAGCAACCATGCTTTACAAACTGCAAACCTTTTTAGGGCGCTTTCGGGGTGCCTTTTGTCGAAGGAAAAGCGCCCTACGAAGCTCGCTCAGCACGAAAAGTAAGGCGACCGTTCTTGGATGATATATATCGCTAGTATCCGGCGGCACGCTCCCGTATACCCGCGACTATGCGTTTAAGAACTCGTACAAAGTCCGACCGCAAAAGCCCGCTCGCACGGATCAAGTTTCGTTCACGGAGAGGCTACCAGACACTCTCAGCCTACAGCATAACGTGTACCTCGCTGTGCTGTTCTGTTACGGATTAAATAAATGCATTTAAATAAATAAATAAATGTCTTTATTTTGCCAGAAGTTTACAGTTGGAAGGTGACAAGGAAAAAAGTCAGCAGAACCCATCCTTTGGGAATGATTATCTACGTTAATGCGAATAGCATCAAACGGTGCGGAGTTATGCGCGTTCGTCAGGTGGCCGGCACACTCTAGATACGCCAGCCCACTCTTGAGGCGATTCTAAATTTGTTGACACTTTCACAGCCCTGCGCACGATCTCCGCAGCCCAGCACGTGCGTTTGTGTCACTTAGGAAGGCGAGCAAAGCACGCGCCATACGCACAAACACTCAAAATGGTACCGACCAGACTTTCTGGCGTCTCAGCTAGTCTCAACCAACGGTACTTTAAACGGTTGTTTATATCTTTACCATAGGACTGCGCTTTACAGCGCTGTCACAGCTACGGTGCGCACGCGCTCCATGCACGAGGGCTCATTCCGCTCTCGTGAGGCTGAGCACGGCCGCTACATCACCCTCTCCCGAGCGCGGGAGAGGGTGAGCTAGCGGCCGTGCTCAGCCTCACGAGAGTGGAATGAGCCCTCGTGCATGGAACGCGCGCGCACCGGTAGCTGTGACAGCGCTGTAAAGCGCGTCCTATGGTAAAGATATAAACAACCGTTTAGAGTGCGTTGAATGACTGCCTTCATAGCTCTGTGGTTAGCGCGTCTGCCTGCTGATCAAAGGGTCAACGGTTCGAATCCCAGCCGGCGCCGGTCTTTTTTATTTATTTATCGACCCGCGGCATAAGAGGTTAGATAGCCAGAGAGATAGATAGATAAATACATAGACGAAAAGTGCGTGAAGTATCCAAAGAATGCTATTCGCATTAAAAAAGCTGTAACACAGCTTGACTAGTCCCGAGCCACCTAGATAGCAGTTGAGACGCGGGCACCAAATTATTTACATATGATTAGGACATGAATGAAAACATGAAGAGATCCTTTACATGAGAGAAAAATTGATTAATGTCATTATATAATGCAAATTCAGATTGAACAGACTGGCATTAGTAGACAAAACGTGGCAAAAAACAACTTTAACCTCCAAAAGTAACACTTTTTTCTATTCGTTTTGGTTTGAGATGAGTATGATTAATTCCCGTAAGCTGCTCACCGACACCTTGTTAAGTTCTAAATTTTCCCTACTGAACTGATTCAGTGTAGTCGGAAGGGTGTATTACGTAGTGTATTGTCCGTAATTAGTTCTTAAAAATGGTACTTCCCATGGTTCTACAGTTCGCGTTGGATATGCATATACCTTTTTTTGTTAGGTTTGCTAAGTCTTTGAGATAATGCTGAGATTGATTTTTTTTTCTACCATATATTTCAAACATAAACAATATTTGTACAAATCAAAAATTTTCATTACTCTAAGTTGATTGAAAGCAATGTTCATTGGACAATCCAGCGTAACATGAGAGATGCTTCTTAACATCTTTTTTTTTTTTTGTAATATAAGTAGCCCAAGTATATGAAATTAGGCCTAACCACTTTCACGTTTTCACTGTCTGAAAGCGGACCACACACGACAGCTTGTTTGTTGACATCAATGCATCCGATAGGCGAAGAATGTCCGGGGCTCGGCACCTCGACCCAAGCTTCGTCAAGTGTGCGCGACACTCGGTTTCACGGTTGATCACTTCGGTAACTACCGCAGCTACGGACTCGTGGCCCTTACGAGAGCAGCTTGGCTTGGCTTGACCGCTTGGCAGCAAAAGAAAACTGTCTTGGTGGCTCGCTAAATTGGACGCAATTCGAGACTCGCGGATCCGAAAGTTGGAGGTACGTTGGTTACAGGAGGGGAAAAATTGACCGCATCTCCACGTGGTGAATGATGTTGATTGGGGCGAAGCTCTGGTGGTGCTTGTCTGCGTAGACGCTGAGTCGCAGCATGCCGAGCCTTTCGTTCGTTTTCATCCATGTGAGAAAGAGAATGTGTGGTATGGAACGTGGTTATATACGCATTTGAGCATTTGACCGCAGCGCCCTCTCGTCTATAAACGTTGAGCCAATGCATGCAAAGTTTAACGCGATTATATACGCATTTGACCGCAGCGCCCTCTCCTGTATAGACGTTTAGTGGCTACATGCAACGTTTCATCCATGACATCCCCAGCTCTTGAGTTACTATACTCCGTTTCACCTTATGTTGTACTGCAGCGAAGGCTAGAAGCACGAGCTCATCAGCTGCTCTTTCTGCACGAGAGCTTGTGCCGCCGAGATGTGCCCTAGAGCAAGGAGCTCGTGCTTGTAGCCTTTCCTGCGGTACAACACAAGGTGAAACAGAGTATACCACATCTCAGAGCCCCCTACTCGTCCTGTCGCTGCGCAAACAGATTTCAAACATTTTTTTTTCATCTTTTTCTTTTTTTTTGCTTTACACAAGCACGTGTGCTCACGTGCTCGTAATTTTTTCATCATTTTTTTCTTTTTTTTATTTTTTTTTTGCCCTACACGAGCACGTGAGCTTACGAGCAGGAGCACGATCAGCCGACGGCGGACGGCCATACGGACATGGCTAGCCCCTAAGGAGCTTTGCCCCTAAAGAGAGTCCAAATATTGATGACTGTTGTGGGGGGTGCGTTTATTATGCGAGTAAATACAGTACATATTGTAACGATAATTCTCCTCAGTTACTCAGTCAATCCATCCTGTTCTCACTTCCCGTCGTCTTCCTCCTCCTTTCTTTATTCTTGTAGCACTCTTAAAAGGAAGAAACAAAGTTGGTAATCTCTCAACAATACAGTTAATGGGATCTTCATCGTAGTTTGGTCCACAAAAGCTGTCCACATTCTTACTCTTGGCACGCTCGTGGGGTGTATAGCTTGAGATGCGGCACGGGCTCAGGAAAGCAGTGATGTGTGCCAGGAGGTCTTCCGTCAGTGAGGTCCTCGAGGTAGCAGGCCCTCTCCATTCCTAGATTCAATAAGGCAATCGGTATCGGGGAAGAAGCAGCTCTCCCGACAGACCGCCAGGTACGTCTTGCCAGAACTTGGTCTCCAATTGGAAACTCGGGCACATTATGGTCACCGGCTTCTGACATATTGCCAGTCTCTTCCTGACTTGGCCGAATGGCATCCCGTGCCTGTCTACGAATTTCATGGCGTGAAGCGCGCCGAGTGTCCGTGCAACTTTGTGTACCGTTTACCCAAAGGCTTGTCTCAAAGGCAGCGTCGCGTCACGACCGTGTAAGAGTCTGAACGGTACTTTTATAGTTTCTTGCTGCGATGTGTTCAGTGCAAACATTGCGTACGGGACAAAGTTGTAGTATGCGTGAAGTGTACATAGGCGGACAAGATATCGGTAAGTGTACGGTTGTTCCTCTCAACTAGACCGTTTGTTTGAGGATGATACGGATGTCAGAGAATGTCGTAAGCCGTGCCTCGCCGGACAGTTTCTGAAAAGGTGAGACATGGACGTTCTACCACGGTCCGGAATTGTCAAGCGTGGTGTGCCGTGTCTTGGAACAATGTTGACCTCAATAAACTCCTCTGGGAAATCTGCAGTAGCAATATTTTATAGACTTTATACAAATATTGCTGGAATATTAGAAAATCTTATGCGCAGGCATGCTCAAATAGTAGACTGTAAGTTTGTAGCATATAGGGTTTTGACCGAATATTTTCTAATTGATTATGGAATAGTTGCTCCAAGCTGGACAGTGCTGATGGTTGGGCGAGTTGGTGCTTAACCTGAGAATACATAGTAGTGTTCCAAGACAAGGACAAAAGGAGAAGCATGCTTAAAGGAAATCCCAGTTGAACACGTGAAGGTTGTTCTCAAGCTTCGTCTGCTTGCAAGTCCGTTTGAATCCAACTCTGTTTATGAACTTTGACCTCAGTCCGATGCCTTCATTGGGATGACAAACCTATAGAGATGCCCGGCTATACATAATTATCCTTTCTTCCATCTGAAAAGATGAATGCAGGTAGTCAGGACATCTCTGCCTAGCATATACTTTTGCGTAATAGCCACAGTTTATTTTATAACTTTACTGGAATGTAGATACTGTGGAAATTTGCGTGGTTCGTTTGTCGACCAGGCAGACGCCGACGTTGGTTCCTTCAAGGTAGTAAACTTCTGCTCCCTCGAAGGAACACACACTCAATGCGGCTAACACAATACGCTAGCAAACGCATACACTACAGAACGCAACTAGATACAACGCTAGGCCTACTCCGACGTGGCTAGGCTGAACGGCTTCATAATCGCAGCGCCGAATCACTTGCCTTCGTTGTTTGTGACCCGGGTAGGAGAGGACTGCCTCCAGTGCAGTTCTCTTTTTGGGGCGATGTTGCCAGGATGCAGCCTATAAGTCCTCAGTTTTAGCGAGAGGTCGCCGAGTGATAACTTTTTTGGTATTTTTTAATTTTTTGCGTGAGTGTTTTTTTTTTATAATTTGTAACAATATTTTATGTAACGGCGGCCCTCCCATTTCCAAAGCACTCGCCAACACCTTGAGTGGCTCAAGGCGAGAAGGCGTGAACATAATAGACAAGAAGATCCTGGTCTAGAAACGTAACAGTGCAAGACTGCATTGGCATCATACCCCTATTGTATGGGTGAGGAGATTGAACTATAGGTGGCGCTCTGACCCGTTTGTTGTCCCCACACCTCGGTGTTTACCCAACACAAGGTACATATCCATGGCATCCTCAACTAACAACAATGGATCTATCCCGAAAGCAGTCGTCAGAGGATGCAACTCTACCCACTTGGGCTTTTGTGCTGAGCTGGGCATCGTGCATGCTGCATTGTTCATGCAGGAGAGGCCCCCTCACCGGAGAACACCAAGTCATTGTATTTGTTGTCCCCAGCCGTGCAGTTCTAAAGTCGGGGCACCATGGTCTGATCACCTCCCCAATGCACTTTCATCCTCAGGGGGTTACCGGACAAAGCTGCTAACTTTAAAACGTGCAGTTTCTTTTTTTGCTTTTTTTTGTTTTGCAACGTGCACGTAGGACTTTTTAATTATTGGCTAGGTAAACCGTGAAAAAGGAAGTGGTTCTAAACTGGTTTGAGGTTTGAGAATGGCTCTGCGTCAACCAGTGCTACCTCTCATCACCCTCAACAGGATGAATAAAAATGAGTGACACCCTGACCTATCCCACTGACCTATTAATGCGAATAGCATTCTTTGGCTACTTCACGCACTTTTCGTCTATGTATCTATCTGGCTATCTAACCTCTTACGCCGCGGGTCGATAAATAAATAAAAAAGACCGGCGCCGGCTGGGATGCGAACCGCTGACCTTTTGATCAGCAGGCAGACGCGCTAACCACAGAGCTATGAAGGCAGTCATTCAACGCACTCTAAACGGTTGTTTATATCTTTATCATAGGACGCGCTGTACAGCGCTGTCACAGCTACCGGTGCACGCGCTGCTCCATGCACGAGGGCTCATTCCGCTCTGTGAGGCTGAGCACGGCCGCTAGCTCACCCTCTCCCGCGCTCGGGAGAGGGTGATGTAGCGGCCGTGCTCAGCCTCACGAGAGCGGAATGAGCCCTCGTGCATGGAACGCGTGCGCACCGGTAGCTGTGACAGCGCTGTAAAGCGCGTCCTATGGTAAAGATATAAACAACCGTTTAGAGTACCGTTGGTTGAGACTAGCTGAGACGCCAGAAAGTCTGGTCGGTACCATTTTGAGTGTTTGTGCGTATGGCGTGTGCTTTGCTCGCCTTCCTAAGTGACACAAACGCACGTGCTGGGCTGCGGAGATCGTGCGCAGGGCTGTGAAAGTGTCAACAAATTTAGAATCGCCTCAAGAGTGGGCTGGCGTATCTAGAGTGTGCCGGCCACCTGACGAACGCGCATAACTCCGCACCGTTTGATGCTATTTGCATTAACGTAGATAATCATTCCCAAAGGATGTTTTCCCTTTCTTTTTACTTTTTGAATACAAGGTTTATGTTTATGAGCCTTCTTAGCGACTACTTGTCTACGTCGCTGTAGTAACAATTTACTTAACTGTAAAAAAAAAAAAAAAAGAAAGAAAGAAAGCTGCCAAGACTTTAAAGAGATAGAATTGTTGTTAGGACGACCGAAAACAGGCTAAATTTGGCGACTTTCTCGCTAAATTAGAAGTTTGTGGTTGTCCGTCCTTCTCGTCTTTCTTCCTAGAAGTTTAATTATTCTTTCTCGCTAAGTTACTTGGTTTCCTCCCCTTTGCCCCCTTTTATTACCGAGCGGAATCCCCTCACCCTGTTGGGAGGCGCTCAAGTGCCATCTCTGGGCTAGAAGGCGAAACGAATCAGAATGCAGAATCCAACCAAGTAGAAGAACAACTGAGGGCACTCGTGAAAGGTGGATATGAAGAGCATTTGGGAATGCTGTTGAATCGTTGATGGTAATGTTGGCAGCTTGTTCCCTTTGGAAATGGCGAGGGGAAGAAGTATTGATTGAGAGCATTGGTCAGCAAAAATTGGTTTGGTAGCATGGAAGTTGTTAGGCGATCAGTTCCCCCGATTGGCCCCGACGGAACGTGACCATCGGTCCCATCGGTCCCATCTTGGGAGGCTAATGAACCACCCAGGACTTAGGGGGTCTCGTATCACAAATTTTAAGCTTCTTTGAAATACACTACACCAGGGGTCTCAAACTCGTTCGAGTGTGGGGGCCAGATTGCTCACCTCGAAAAAAACGAGGGCCAAAGGAAAGCCCCCCCCCCCCCCTTCTCCGTTAACGCTCGTCCTTTCGGGGCAATGTTTTGCTATTTTGGGACAAAAATATAAACAAACCGCAATGTTGTTTCACGGTGCAAACATCGATTGTCCCAGTAACGCCCATAGAGTTTCTAGAGAAGGAACCATGTGCTTGCTATTTTTTGTAAGCTCACCGTTTTGCCATCTTTAGCTTTCATCTGCATATATGACTACATTGGGCCCACACCTGATGTTATAAGAAGATTTAAAATACGAACGTACTGGCAGTTTTTAATAGATCGAGGACAAGCACAACGTGCTTGACCCGTTGCACAAATCAATAGGCTAAACAGGCATAAAAAATTCTTCATATGGCAGTTTTTTTTCTTTCCTCGGGATTAATATAGCAGCATTATAAGAAACTACTTCCATTTTAAATGTATTTCTGTCAGCTAGAAGTCCGAGCTCATAGCTTTATCTTCGGCAGTTGCTCATGCTGAGCAAAAGTTTGTGCAGCCGAGGTGCATCCCTGAGCAAAGAGCTCGCTCTTGTTGCCTAGTAAGGGTAGTGCCGTTCCGGTTGACTTACATGAGAAAGGGCCGAGAAGCAACTATTTAGGCAAAGTCCGTTCAAAAGAAAACGGAATAGTACAAAATGTGCGAGCAGGTTATATGAGCAGAGCTCTTTTTTAAGCGAAAATGAATCAACAATATGGAACTATTATTAATGGCGCTCGAGGCATTGGAACGGGGGCTCGAATCCGCAGGAGGCTTGCGGGCCGCATCCCAGAGAGTCGCGGGCCGCGTGTTTGAGACCCCTGCACTACACCGTCCCCTTTGGAAAGGTTGCTTCTTTTCTAAGTACGCATTATTAATTCTTTATGAAGCATTCATTGCAGACGTTAGCACTGTTGAGTGTGCTTCTTACCGAGCATCAGTGTACTGCGGAAAAGCAACACCCGCAGCAGCGATCTTTGCAGGTGTTGCTTTTTCACGGTACACTAGTGCTCGGCCAGAAGCACACTCAATGCAACTAACCTACCGCGATCGGAACTTTAAAAAAAAAGAAAATGAATGTCGTTTTTTATTTTGAAGCGAATATTGCACAGCCTACTATTCGAAACTACTACTATTAGAAAAGTTGAATATTTCCACAATCCTATTCGTCAATTTTATCACAAAATGTGTTTTATGTGTCATTTTCTACGAGAAAATTGTCACGAATGACCGTCGTAGTGAACGTCGTGAACGAGTGACACTATGGGAGTGTTACAGGCGATTACCGTGATCACCCAACCCCCTGCCGCATTAAATTCATGAAAAAACTTTCAGCCTTTCCACTGTGGTGAAGACCAGCGAAGCTGTGCTGGGAATCAAGTAATGGCTGTCCGCAAGTGGGCAAGCCAGAGTGGAAAGGCTGGAAAGGTTGCCGCCATCTATGAGCGACGGCGGCAACCAGTGTTGTGTCGACATTTCTGTGTGGACGGACACGATCCTGGGGAACCTAGCCGTTAACAGCTTTGCTGTAAAAAGTGGGGTGCACTTTGTCTCGGTGGGTAAAGTTTAGAAAAAGCTAAATAAAAAACACCCATTTCTTTGTACATACGTAGCGCAACTGTACAAGCTACAGTCTAAGCTCGTTGTAACAGACCTTGATTTTGACCAAGATTTTGGTCTGTTGTAAAAGCAGTATGTTGTATGCAGATATGAAGTTGAGTCAACGGCATGTAGAGAAAAACCAACCGAACTTCACAAATCGGTATGTTATATCCAAATGTCTGTTGTAAGCAGGTCTGTTATAACGAGCTTAGACTGTGTATATTAAACTCACTCGAATTGGTTTTATAATTTTATGCAAGGAAATGATTGTAAAAAAATGTTTTACTGCCGCAAAGTCTGTTGCTTGCATTCGCGCGATCAACTCCACTGATCAGCATACAGTGGAAACGTTTGTTCCGTGAAAGCATGCTTCTAACATTGCAATGTTCTCTTCATTAGTAAAAAAAGAATTCAGTGAGAGAAAAGAAAAACCTAGCAGGCTTAACGAGCGAGCGAGCCAGCAAGTGAAAGAAGCGATAAAGAGCGATGCTGGGGTAGCGGGAAAGTCGGTGATCACATGGCCAAATACCCTGGCATCGGGCCAAGTTGGGTGCCTTGTCAATCGCGAGGAGCAGGCTCTTGCGCAACATTCTCGTTTGGTGCGCACATGCGTGCATTCGTGCACGGTGTGCTATCGACGGGGGTTTAGGCAGTGTTGCTTGGTGGCGTGGGCTGAGCGTTGGGTCAAGAGACGCGCAAATGGTGTTCCGCATAGGAAGTCTGTCTTCACCAGCAGGATGGCTACGAACGACAGTTTTGATCCCGTGAAAGGAATCTAGCGAAGGCTCGCCGAGAGCACACACAGAGCACGCAGAGCATTGCTGTCGGTGAATACGGCCTTTTAACACGAATGGAATGCCCATAAATTATTTGGACCATTGAGCATGGTTGCATTGCACGCTTTTTGTTTCAAGTTTTGCCTTTGTGCCTGGCAGGGCAAGCGCCTGGTGGGAGAGGACGGTGTGGAGCAGGTGAACGACATGTTCTACGAGAACACGATGCTCCAGACGGAGAACGGCAACTTCCGCACGCGGGTCAAGGCCCTCCAGGAGACCGTGGAGCGGCTGACGGTGAAGAACACGGAGCTGCTGGCGGAGCAGGCGGCCGCGGCCTGGATCGGACGGGACGGTTCGGATGCCGGGGACGTCAAGGTCCTCATCCAGGGCTACCTCAAGGAGGTGGAGGAGCTCCGGTGAGCCCCGCTCTTTTGGGTCTTTTCCCGCTCCATGTGACCGGACTGCAGAGGATGGCATGTCCATATACTTGACTGTCGCCCTGCTGAGCTTGGGGTGAAAGGATTGGTAAAAAGGAACATGTTTTCGAGGCTTCCGTAGAAGTCGCGGTGGCAGGAGTGTAATAGGGGGAGTGACCTCGAGGAAGGATGGTGGGGAAGCCTTTCTTCAAGGGCGCCCAAGTTTGTTGCAACGCAGTAGATCAGACGCCTTAAAGGAGCTGTGCAGCTGTTTCAGTGCTTCGCCTAAATAATTTTGGAGTTGCAGACGAATGGGAAAAAATGGCAGAAGGTGTCAGGCCTGCAGTTGGCTCATGGACGTGGTAGTTTCTTCATGCGCCGTAACGGATGTGACGTTTCTATGAGGCTAATAAAAGGCCGGTTGAAGACTCATTGAGGGTATTGTAGTTTGACGGTGTGTCGGGGCTGTGCAGGACCAAGCTGATGGAGTCGGAGGAGATGTGTGGCCAGCTGAGGAAGCAGCTGCAGCGGTCGCAGGCCCGCCTCTTGCCTAGCCCCACGACGGTGGCCGTGAGCGGGGTCTACGACGTGGGCGCAGAGGAGGCGAGCGTGGACGACGTGCTCGCCCAAGCCAAGAGGGACGTGGAGTGCCTCACCCGCAAGACCAAGCACCTATCCAGGGCACAAAGGTTCCTCTCTAAGGGCTTTTCCGATAGTTTGGTATCTGTCCCTCGTTATTGCCCAGTTGAGCATGAATGATGGTGAGGAAACATCTTCAACTCGCGGGACAAGACTGTGAACTATCCTTTAGTCGTGTAACATTGTTTGGCTAGGTGTTGGGCATTTTGTCGAGCCCAAAAGTGAATCAACACTGATTGTTTGACGGTTGGGGGAGGAGCTCGACCACCTGTTACGGAGAGCAAGTATGGAAGGCCCTGGAAGATCGCTTCATTCTAGGAACACCTACGCATAAATTACCTGATAAAGAGCGCCGTGAACGTTTGCGATGCTAGAAAGTTCCACATAACATTTTCCTCGTCCCTCAGTCTTCTTCCTCACCCGCTACATGTTTGCGAGATTTGATAACTGGATACATTTTGCGCACGCATTGATTACAACGAGGAATATATGGCAGAAGAAGCGAGACATAAAAATGAACTAAATGAAAAAATTTGCAGGGTCTCTGAGGTAAGATGACTTGAAGGCTAAAGCGAAAGTGCCGATGTGAACGTGATAGCGAAGCTCCGAAGACAGCACACTCTCTGACGACGCACTTTTGGCGCCGTTTCATTGGTACCTTTCATGTTGCCGACGTGTTTTGGTTAGGGGTGTGCGAATATTCGAAATTTCGAATACGAATCGAATATTTTCCTTATTCGAAACGTATTCTATTCGAAAATTGCATATTCTGAAGTTCCCGAATATTCGGCCAAAGCCGAATATTCGGGAAAGATGGCGAATATTCGCACAAACTGCGAATATTCGAGCAGGTAACGAATAATCTGGCTGGCACGCATTCCTCTATGAATATGTTTATTCACTGAGGAAGGCGTATGATACGTGCGCTATCGGTCTGCTCCGTTTCTACCTGTCCGATGGCAGCAAGACAAGATCAGTTTCGGTTTCTTTTTCAGCAAGCCCTTTGTTGTGTGTCACTTTTATAGCAATATGTGATGTAATTGCGCGTTCTATAAATTGACACAATAAAATAAACCTCGAGAGTGAAATATAAATTTAAAATAAATCTCGAGAGTGTTAGCTAATATAAATGTTTGAAAATTAAAGAAAGAAAAAGCTGGGTGCGAGCAGAACGTTGCATTGCCATCGACAAAAACTCCTGCCACTCCCACGCAGTCAAAACTAGGGATGTCGCGAACCTTCCCAGGTTCGAGTTCGACCAAGTTCGACTTTTTTGAACTTTCAACGTGATGTTTGACAAAAGTTCGACTGAAGTTCAACTTTGTGGGCATGCACAAAAACTAGTTGATTCTATTGGGCGGAGGAAAAGTGCAAGATTTGTTGGGTTTATTGGCATCACTAGTTCACATTAATAACTAATGAAAGCGTTAAAAGCGCATATTTTCGCTTTTATACGGTATAAACCTTGGTAACAATTCTATAAAATAAAAAATAAACTACCTTCAATATTATTTGTTTCCTAAAATTCGAAATATTCGTGTAGCAGCCGGGCAACACTGTTCATCCAAACTTCCTCAAACTTTAGTGAAATTTCGCAGGTTTTTTGAGTGAAAGGGTCTTTCTACTGGCGGAAGTGTTGTCACGGCGCGTAGGGAGCGCTTACTTTCTGAACACGTTGAGCAGTTACTAATTTCCTACACGATAATTTGTAATGAGTGCATTACTAGAAGTATCTTTAGCCTGCTGCAGCCCAGTAAAATGCAGTTGCATTGATGTATATTAAAAAGGCAATCAAACCTACAGTTACCTCTTGTTTTGCAATTTTTCATTACTAGACACATATTCGATATTCGATTCGATATTCGAAGCCCGTTTTTTGTCTTGTTCAGTATTCGATTCAGTATTCGGAAAATTTCCAATATTCGCTCACCCCTAGTTTTGGATAGCGTTTCATGTTGCCGCCATATTTTTGCTCAAGGACATTAAAGGTCAACTGAACTATGAGACGCCTCTGCACATCGCCCTTCCACTAGGATTCATTGGGCCTCCACACATTGTAAATGTATATGTTTTTTTGTGAAGTGTGTTCAAAGGACTTTTACTACGAGTCACTGGGTTGCAGCACCCTATAGATATTGCTTTTCTTTGGTGCGAAGTGTGGTCGAAGGACACAGTCTTTTCTTTGGTAGATAGTGTCCGTGCATGCCTTGTTCTTTGCAAGACACTGGCAAAGGCTGGACTACACTCGCATATCTCGCAGCGGGCTGACAGCTGTCCTGCTGCTTCACCACCTGTTCTCTTCTTTATTTATTTATTCATACTGTTAGCCTATTGGCCGTTACACGAGTGGGTTATTAGTAAAATGACCAAAATTTAAAGCACATTTCGGAGACACCAGCTGGACAGACCAAGCAGGTCTGTTCAGCTGGTGTCTCCTAAATATGTATAACCAACATGCTCAACTCTTTCCTGTGTTTAAAGCACACTTCCACGAATGACAAGCACATGAATGATTCAGACACAGATGCATTTACGCGTATTTAAATATAAGCAAACTAAAGAACGCAGAAAAGAAAATCAAAGAAAGATACACTATATGTGTTGTTGAGCGAGGCCTCTCAGGCTGGCTTCAAAACCTTCAACGGTGTCACATGCAAAAGCATCTTGCGGGAGGTTGTTCCACTCAGCTATGGTCCTCGGAAAGAAAGAATATTTAAAAATGTCTATCCGGGCTTTCATCGGCATCAGCATCTCGGCATGACCGCCCCAAAGTCCTCTAGTAGGGCGAGACTTTAAATATCGCAACGAATCTATGTTTAACCTTTTGTTTTGAATCAAATACAGCAGTTTTAATCTGGCTACTCTCCTTCGTTCTTCCAATGGCGGCAAGTTTAGTTGGGTGAGCATCGCACTGACAGACTCAGTCCTTCGATATCTGGATGTGATAAATCTGGCAGCTCTCCTTTGTACCTTTTCTAATTTTTCAATCTGGTTTTTTCTCTATGGGTCCCACACAGTGCTCGCATATTCTAAGACAGGGCGTACAAATGTTAAGTAGGCAGTTAATTTTGCTTTCTCTGTTGCTAATTTGAGGTTACGTCTCAAGAACCACAATTTTGTTTCAGCGGTGCTTGCCAAGTTGTCGATATGGGATTTCCAGCTCATATCTCCAGACACGGTTACACCTAGGTATTTAAAACTACTGGCAAACGCTAGTGGACTACCGTCAAGTTCATAATCAAAAACAAACATGTTTTTAATCTTATTTGTAATTCTGGAGAATACAGTTTTTTGGGGGTTAATTTGCATTTTTGACAGTTTGCACCACTCATTTATAGTTTCTAAAGCTATGTTCAAAGTGATCTGATCTTCAGGGCACACAATTCTGGAATAAATTAAGCAGTCGTCTGCAAATAAGCGAGTGGTAACTTTAGAGCTAATGTTGTCTGCAATATCATTGATATAACTTAAAAATAATACCGGTGCCAGCACGGACCCCTGGGGAACCCCGACGTGACTTTTGGTGTATTAGATCTAGCCCCGTTAACTTCTACAAACTGAGTACGATTAGTGAGGTAGGCTTCGATCCATCTCAATACTTGTAAATTTATACCGGCGTCCACTAGCTTTTTAATGAGTTGTACGTGTGGAACGCGATCGAAAGCCTTCGAAAGGTCTAGGCAGATTACATCCGTCTGTCTCCTCTCATTCAGCAAAGTCGTAAAATCGTGGATGGTTTCTGTTGTGTGACTGTCGATAGCCTCCGCCGGAATCCGTGCTGGTTTGGGTTAAAAGCGTTTAAACTTTCAAAGTAATCAAAGAGGTAACCCGATAATACATGCTCTAGTATTTTGCAACAGACGCAAGTAAGGGAAATTGGACGGTAGTTTTCAATGTTATGTTTGCTGCCAGTTTTATGCACCGGGGTAACTTTTGCCGTTAGCCAGTCGGTAGAAAGAGTATGTTGGGCCAAGGATGCGCGGAATATGATTGTTAGATATTCAGACACCCATTCCGCATATCGTTTCAAAAATTTGTTAGGAACATTATCGGGCCCTTCAGACTTGTGACTATCAATGTTCAGCAAAAGAGAAAAAATACCGGGTTGTGATATACAGGTATCAAAGTCAGCCTGAGACGCCTCGACGTGCACGTTTTCCAGACACTGTGCATCACTGTGCGACTCAAGAAACACAGAGTGAAAAAAATCATTATATTGGGAAGCCATCTCACTAAGGTCAGAGATAACTTCATTGTTCACGAGCACGTACTCGGGATGGGGTGAGGTGACGCCAAAACTTTCGTGGCGACGTTTTCGTGAATTGTGTTAGGGTATCTGTGTAGTAGCTTTCCTTTGCTTGCGCTAACTTATCTTTCAAGGTTCGTGAAAGACTGTTAATTTCATTCTGATTTTTTGTCTTATTTTTTCGCTTTCGTTTTATTTTTCGTTTTAGTTGAATAATTTCATGGTTTATCCAGGGGTTTTGTTTCTGCCCACGTCTGGCTGTGCGTGGCTTTCCCGTGTCTGGGGAAAAGGGCATCCTGGTGGTTGAGCCGAGCCCGGGGTAGGTTTGGACCCTTCGGGGCCCCCGGGTGAGGCAATACACCACTTTGGCCCCTGCTTCCCATAGACGGGTGTCCTGGAAAGGCCCGGCCAGGATGATTCAGTCTAGTCGCCTCCTCTTCTACTATCCCCTCCCTTCTTTCACTCCCACCTTTACTTATACTTCTCTCTTTTTCTTTCCATTCCCCTTTCAACGTCTTGGCGGCAAGGGCCAACCTTGAGTGGTGAAGGACGCTAGTCTAGACCCATTCTTGGGTATAACATCTGGGTAGGTGCTACTGGAGTAACGTGCACAGCAAAGCCATTTTTGTTATGTGCCGTTACCCTGTCCCATGTTGGGCTCCATGGTGGGCGGCACACCGCAGATGTCGAATGTCTCCCATTTTTTTATGGGTTCCAAAGCTAAACTTTCTTCTGATCGATCTCTGAAAAGAGTTCGCACCGAAGCCACCGTTCCTCTTAAGACTACTGATAATACTCAAGCCTTCCCAAAGTTCTTAGTAATGCACTCTGAATACGAACTACCACTTGGAAAGCTCTCCCCATTCCTTGTTGCAAAAACCCTGTAGTCATCTGTTGGAAAATCTTACAAAGCAAAGAAGCTCCACTCTGGAGACCTCTTTGTCGAGGTTGAAACAGAGCAACAAAGTAAAGCCCTCCTTGGACTTACTAGTATAGCAGATCATAAAGTCACAGTAACGCCACACCGGTCTCTCAACACCATTCGGGGCGTGATCTCCGAAGATGATCTGTTGGAAAGTACTGAAGATGAGATCCTTGAAGGACTCAGCAATCAGGGTGTGTTTGCAGTGAGGCGTATAACGTTTCGTCGAGATGACCAGGAGAAGCCTTCGAAGCACCTCGTTCTTACATTTAACTCCACGACCCTCCCCCAGGCGGTCAAGGCGGGCTATCTCAACTGCAAGGTTCGACCGTTTATCCCCAATCCGAGACGTTGCTTTAGCTGCCAGCGTTTTGGACATGGGGCAGCCACTTGCAGGGGACGGACAACCTGCGGAAAATGTTCAAGCAATGATCACCCTACCGACAACTGTGCAAGTGATTTCTCCAAATGCGTGAACTGTTCAGGTGCTCACCCTGCATACTCCCGCTCGTGCCCATAGTTTAAAGAAGAAAAAGAAATACTAACACTGAAAACCAAAGAAAATCTGACCTACTTTGAAGCCCGAAAACGCCTCTCATTCCTACAGAGAGGCACCTACGCCGCTGCGGTCAGCAAGGGGGCTGCACCGACAACGGCTTCCGTGGGGACACAGGTCTGCCTTTTAGACCTTTCTGCCCCGCGCAAACCCCAAGCCCCCAAAATCTCACCTGGAGTCCCTCAAGAACAGAGGGATTCAACTCAGACCGCATCCTCAAAGGCGACGGCCCCGCGCCGTCTGCCCGCACGTCCTCGTGAGAAAACTGTGACGACAGAGTCACAGTGCCTCGAGGCGCGCCCTTCATGTTCTTCGCATCGCGAGTTTGAGGCAATGGATGTCTCCAGCAGTCCGCCGGAGCCTCCACCTGCCCCGAAGGGTGCTAAAATATCGTCAAAAGTTGAGGACCCAAAGAAAAAGCCTAAAGCGACAGGTCCAGACGCTGGCACATAGCAAGTGCTTAACCGTGGATGCTGTCTCAACTCTTCCAAAAATGTTCATTAACACTTCATACACCTCACAGCATCACTGTTCTTTGTCGCTCACCTGCATTACCTCACTCACTCTTAGGGATCAGTTGAGACAGAGGAATAACGGCGACTCCCTCGCCAGTGGCGTTGGCCCAAAGTCTCGACCCCTTGGAGGTCGGAGGGTGCAGCTCCACAAGGATCAGCCAGAGGACTATTGGCGACTCCCTCGCCTGGGGCACTACCTTTATTTGTTTTTCCCCGAAGGTTTGGTCGGCACTGCCCTCCTGTTGACATCCCCACCCATTCATGTCCTCTTCCGTTTTTTATTAAATTCGTTTTTAGAGGTTTTTTTAGAACCTTCATTTGTGAGTGGTGCATTACAGCTTTAGCTGCTCATGCGCTAAGGCTACGAACTCGAGGTCCTGAGTTTCAAACTTGTTACCGACAATGAGTCTTATTCAGTGGAACTGCCGAGG
Organism: Ixodes ricinus; assembly: GCA_037355805.1. Classification (NCBI taxonomy): domain Eukaryota; kingdom Metazoa; phylum Arthropoda; class Arachnida; order Ixodida; family Ixodidae; genus Ixodes; species Ixodes ricinus. Next base: position 96,071 of record JAZHYW010004362.1, read on the forward strand.
TCTCCTGCATAATTATGACGATGTTTGCTCCCTTTTGGAGGAATATCGTCCACTGGCAGTGTGTCTCCAGGAAACTCACCTGAAGGGCAGTCAGTCAAGTGTCTTTAGGCACTTTCATTTTTTCCGCAAGGATAGAGATCACTCGTCTCACTCTTCTGGCGGCGTGGCCATAGTAGTGCAAAAATCAGCTGCATGTGTTGAAGTCCCCGTGCAGACTGCCTTGGAAGCAGTGGCTGTTCGCATTCTGTCAGACCGCCTGATAACCCTTTGTTCACTTTACATTCCTCCAAACTTTCATTTAAGGTATGAAGACCTTGAGTCACTCATTGCTCAACTCCCCCATCCATTCATTATTCTTGGCGATTTTAACGCACACAATCCTTTATGGGGCAGTACTAGACGCGATACTCGTGGAGCAATTGTCGAACGGTTTATTTTGTCTACAAATTTGTGTCTGTTTAACGAAAAGAAACCTACATATTTTAGTGCACCCACAAACTCATTTACATCAATTGACCTATCTATAAGTGATCCTGTTTTATTTTCACTGTTTTCATGGCAAGTTACAGATAATCCTTTAGGCAGTGACCACATGCCGATTGTTTTAAGACGAAATAACCCAGGTGTGACCCTCCCCAGCCGAACTCCCCGCTGGAAATTTGAGAAGGCAAACTGGTCAGAATTCAGTGAATTCTCACTGCTTGCATGCACATCTCTTGACAAGCTTTCAATTGATGAAGTGAACGAATACTTAACGAAGTGTATCCTTCAGGCAGCCATAATGGCAATCCCCATGACCTCGGGACGCCTCCCACGCCGTCCCAAGCCTTGGTGGAATGAAGAATGCTCAGAATCACGGAAAAAACAAAACAAGGCATGGAGCATATTTCGACGGTACCCGACATCAAGCAATCGTCTTCACTTTAAGCAAATGAAGGCCCGTGCACGGTACATTCGCCGGCAATCGAAAAGAAAAAGTTTCCAAGGGTATGCGACATCAATAAATAGCCACACATCCCCGAAAGAGGTCTGGGACCGAATTAACAAAATCAATGGATCCTATAGTGCTTTCACCATCCCCCTGTTATCCTGCAACGGAACCTGTCCAGAAAGTCTAGAGGAACAGGCCGATATTCTCGGGGATCATTTCGAGTTTGTCTCAAGTTCCAGGCACTATTCACCATCATTTCTTCGGATAAAACAGCAGAAAGAAGCCAGGACCATAAAGGCACCTGGTGGTGCACGGGAGCCGTATAATAGAGCCTTCACTCTTATTGAACTAAAGATTGTCCTTCATAGCGTCAAACCCTCGGCAACTGGTCCTGACGGTATCCACTACTTCATGTTGAATCATCTTCACCCGTCTACACTGGATCTGGTTTTATACCTTTTCAACAGAATATGGGAGGAGGGATGTTTTCCATCAGCATGGAGAATGGCTACAATTATCCCTCTACTTAAACCAGGAAAGAACTCGGATGCTGCTACCAGTTACAGGCCAATAGCATTGACGAGCTGCTTGTGCAAAACTCTAGAAAAAATGATTAATAGACGACTGATGCAGCACCTGGAAAAGCATTGCATCCTGGATAAATACCAGTGCGGTTTCCGCTCGTCCCGCTCGACGCAGGATCAATTGGTTCGATTGGAGACAACTGTTCGAGAGGCTTTTGTCAATAGACAGTACTGCCTCTCTGTGTTTTTCGATCTCGAGAAAGCATACGATACTGCCTGGCGGTATGGAATTTTGAGGGACTTGATTGACATTGGTATCAAGGGCCGCATGTTCTATGCCATTGAGAGCTATCTAGGTAGACGCACCTTCCAAGTAAGGCTGGGGTCTGTACACTCTTGATGGTTTGTACAGGAAAACGGTGTTCCACAGGGCGGTGTTCTAAGTGTTACTCTGTTTGCTATAAAAATCAATTCTATTGCACGTGTCATACCACCATCAGTCCACTATTCGCTGTATGTAGATGTACCTCCAGATTGCTGTTTCCTCATGTAACCTTGCAATCTGCGAACGGCGTGTTCAACTGACTATTAATAATGTGACAAGGTGGGCTGACAATAACGGATTTAAGTTCTCCACGGAGAAGACTGCTTGTGTTTGTTTTTCACGAAAACGTGGTGTGATGCCGACGCCTTCGTTGACGATATACAGTGCACCAGTTCAGGTAAAAACGGAGTATAAGTTTCTAGGGCTTATATTTGACTCCAAGCTCTCTTTCAGCCAGCATATCAAAACGCTAAAACAAAAATGCCAGAAATCCCTTAATATTCTGAGAGTTCTCTCCCATATGACTTGGGGTTCCGATCGACTGTGCCTTTTAAGAATCTATAGGCCGATTGTGCGGTCACGCCTAGATTATGGATGTTTGGTGTATGGATCAGTGAGTGCATCAACACTAAAAATGTTGGATCCAATCCATCACGCAGGGATCCGACTTGCCACCGGTGCATTTCGTACATCCCCTGTGCTGAGCCTCTATGCTGAAGCTAATGAAGTGTCTCTAGAGAAAAGGCGAGATGTCCTAGGTCTAATGTATTCCCTTAGAATACGGTCTGTAGTACAACATCCCTGCCGGGAACTAGTCGAGGGAGCACGTTTTGAACGAACCTTCCAAAGCAAGCCCGCTGTTAAGCCTCCCTTTTCATTGCGAAACAAGACCGCAGCCGTTTCGGTTAGCCTTCAGACAAACCCACCAGTTGCTCAGCTTTTGGGAACAGTGGCATCATGGGAGCATGGTCTGCTCATCACAGACTTGTCACTCACTGAGTACACTAAGAAAAATACCCCACCAGAAGTCTTAAAACAGGAATTCTTTGAGCTACAAAATACATATAAAGACTACACCAGCTTTTATACTGACGGCACAAAAACCGACTCCTCTGTCGGCTGTTCTGTTATTGGACCATCACTTAAATGTGTGCGGAGGATTAATTCCAGTGCAACCATCTTGACTGCCGAGTTATATGGTTTACTATTGGCCACAGACTATATTATCAAAAATAGGCATCCATACTCTGTAGTTTACACTGATTCACTAAGTGCTCTGAGAGCACTCAGATCCCTTGAGATAGCAAAAAACCCTTTAATAACTCAGCTACAACATAAAGTGGTTGCTGCAGCTAGGGACAACAAATTGCAGATAGTCTTTTGCTGGGTGCCTAGTCACGTGGGTATTCCCGGCAATGAAGCTGCTGATCGTGCCGCTTCCACATGTGCTACAAGGAAGGTTGATATTCACGACATACACTACCAAGATTACAAAGCGACCATAAAGAAAAGTATCAAGTGTAAATGGCAAGAGGAATGGTCCCGCGAAACCAACAACAAACTTCATGTTGTGAAGCCGATGCTACAGGAGTGGGCGAGTGCCCGTCATAGGGACCGTTTTTTCGAGGTAATCCTTTGTCGGTTAAGAATTGGCCACACACATCTAACACATGGGTATCTGCTTCGCCGAGAGGATCCACCTGCATGCGAACACTGTTCAGAACCATTGACTGTAGTGCATATCCTTCTTGAGTGCCCCGCATATCACAGATACCGCCAATTCTACTTTGCCCAGTTTTATTCAGCACAGATGCCTTTACACCTTGCTCTTTTGCTTGGAGATGAACCTTTTATAAATCATACAAATGTTTTTAAATTCCTAGAAAGCACTGGACTTTTACGTCAACTTTAAACTTGCTTTGCAATTTTTAAATTTTTCATCCACATTATTTATATACAGATTCATGTCCATCCTTTTATATATCACTGGCCACTAGAGCCCTCTTTCTTCTCTAGAAACTATATATGAAATAGTCACAGACTTTGGCGCTCTATAGCCTCAGATGCTTTTGCGCCAATAAAACTCGATCAATCAATCAAGCTCGCATTCTCTGAGGATAGATTCTGCACTTAACGTCACTTCATCGATTGTTAGTATTTTTAGGGCGAAGCTCCTTAGGGGCTAGCCATGTCCGTATGTCCATCCGCAGTCCGCCGTAGGCCGGCGTCGGGTGCTCGTGCTTCTGCTCGTGAGATCACTTGCTCACGAGCACGTGAGCACATGCTCACGGAGCTCGTGTAGGGCAAAAAAAATTTAAAAAAAAAAGATGAAAAAAAAAATTATGTAAAAAGAAAAAGAAAAAAAAAGAGTAGGGGGTTCTGAGATGCCATCCCATTTGTCTGCTTAAAAAAAGAAAAAGAAGAAAACCACACATTCTCCTACTGCCATGAATGAAAAGGACCGAAAAGCTCGGCATGCAGCGCCTCAGCGTCTACGTAGACAGCAAGCTGCTCCGGAGACCAGGGCGCGAGAAGCTGCTGCACAGCGTCAAAAACGCCAAGCGGACCCGGAGTTGAGAGCTCGGGAAGCGGCGGCAAAGCGTCAACGCCGACAGCAAGCAGTAATACCTATGACCAAAATCGGTATCATCAGCACCACCCGAGCTTCGCCCCAATCAACATCATTCACCACGTGGAGATGCAGTCATTTTTTACATTAAACTGTGCCCCGCGCTCTATTGTAGAAGATGACATGGACATGCTCATAAGGCCTCTGGGCATGTGCACTGGTCTTGTGTTGAGTAAACACCGAGTATGGGCACAACAAACGGGTCAGGGCGCCCCTATAGTTCGATCTCCTGCCCAACATAGAGACCAATTCTCCATTTTGAAAAAAAAAAAAAAAAGTGATCCATGTTTGGAATTGTACGCTCGTGCATTGTTTGGGTTTCTGTGTACTAAAGATGTTGTTGCGACAATCAGCAGAGTATTCTGTAAGACGTACGCGAAAGTGTGGATGTGATTCTAAAACTTGATGTTTTGAGGAGGGCAACATTTTGTTTGGTTGGCCCCACAGAGAGGAAGAGGAAGGGGAAAAGAAGTCTGATGCCGACGAGGACACTGCGGAGGCCAACGGCAACGATGAGAGCTCGGAGTCAGAAGCGGAGGCCGACGAGGACGGTGAGGATCCTTCGGATGCAGGGAGCCAATGGCTGGACGAATGGCTGTGCGAGGGGAGCGCACTAGGAGCTCTGCCGCCCAACAGAATGTGGGCAAACTACCTGGTGTCCCAAGTAGCGGCCAGGCTCTTTAAATCGCCGCGAAATTCAGTTTCTCAACCTATCGCGCAACGATTTTGTGCAGCGTTGCCCACAGATGTTGCATTTTTTTGTAAAATTTGCAAAGAACGAACTTACCCGAGGAAAAGGTAAAGAGAGAAAAAGGCTCCTATGGAAACGCAGCGAAGCCACCAGTCTTCAAACAATACGGCGTCATTTCGCACGGGAGGCAAGGGATGGCGCAAGCGGTCGCGACGCCAACTGCCGCCAATGAATGAGCATACGGCGCCAAGAGCCGGCGTCATTAGCAGACAATCTTTTCGACTTAAAAGCGGTGCAAGCTTTTTAATAACAGTTGCCAATGCATTATTTTATATTCCTTACTATTAAAACACATTGAATGGACACATAATCATTAAAAAAATGGTTTGTCGGGATATTTTGACTGTGTTTTTTTTAGGGGGGTACTTATGTCGTCTGCTTTGCAGTTCCTTGTTGTTATTGTGCCTGTTTTTGGTTCTGTGACTGTCGCCGCTGTGGAACGTGTGCCGCTTTTGAGTCGAAACAATTGTCTGGTAATGACGCCAGCTCTTGGCGCCATATGCTCGTTCGTCCGCGGCAGTTGGCGTCGCGACCGCTTGCGCCATTTCTTGTCCCCCGTGCGAAACGGTGCCGTATTGTTTGAAGACCGGTGGCTTCGCTGCTTTTCCATAGGAGCTAAGCCTTTTTCTTTCTTTACTTTTTCCTCGGGTAAGTTTGCTCTTTGCAAATTTTACAAAAAAGAATGCACCATCTGTGGGCAACGCTGCACGAAATCCTAGCGTAAGAAACCGAATTTTTTGGTCGATTTGAAGAGCCTTGGGAGGAACAATGTTTTTTGTTACGGAATTGTATGTCTCTCGTAAATGCCAGTCGGGGGAGGAGGAGGACGAGCATAAGCAGAATTCGCTCTTGGAGTCTTTGGTTGGAGGAATGCTGTCTTCTGCTGCATGACGAATATTTATTTATAGAAGACGTTTCGCAGGAGTGCGCGCCTCTAACCTATTTTGGAACGGACACGGTACAGCACTGCGGCACCTCGACCTCCGAGGTCGCTTCTTTGAGCGGCCCTGCTGGACCTTTATTTATTCGGAATTGTAACTGGGTAGTTTCCACGTTGGTCAAATATAGAGTTGATTTTCTAGGTCTCTGTGTTTGCCATGAAGTTAGAGATTCACCATTCTGAGACACTCAAGGCACATAGCAAAATGCAAGTGGCCAAAAGGCAAAAAAATTGCAGCAAAAAGTAAGATGTTGTTTTCATCGCTCGCTCATATGGGCCCTGTGTGTAAAACAAAAAATGGGTTGTCATTGGAAGGGTGTGCTTTGCAGAGAGGTACAGCCAGGACCTGGTGAACCTGACGATGGAGATCTCGTGCAAGCAGAAGTTGATAGAGCAGCTGGAGCAGAGCCAGCGGCGGCTGCACACAATGCGCATGCACTACGAGGAGAAGCTGGTGCAGCTGCAGGCGCGCATACGGGAGACGGAGCTCGAGAGGGACCGCATCCTCTCCAGTGTGGGTGGGTAGGCCTCCTCCTTGCCAAGAGGTGGGGGCTCTAGCAGAGGCGCTTGCAGGCAGCGCTGGGCCCTCCAAGGACTCGGAGGAGAAGGTGCGCAAGATCCGGGGGGACTTTGAGCGCCGGCTGGGCCAGCTGCAGGGGAGCTGAAGAAGATGCAGGCGGCCAGGCGGGAGCACGCCCAGCTCATGAAGAACCAGGCCGAGTACGAGCGCCAGGTGCGCAAGCTCAAGCAGGACGTGGCCGACATGAAGAAGACCAAGGTGCGTGCTGCTTTACTCTATTGCCTCGCAGTTTATGCGAGGGAAGCTTTCATGCCCTTGAAGAGAAAGAAAAAGCCGAGGCTGCGTATAGTTATTGCACTCGGGGGCATGGCTAGAAGTGAAGAGGGAATGGAATTGGAAGAAATATCAGTTTACGTTTTGACTGCACTCATCTGCACTGCTTAGGTACTTCTAACTGTGGCGTTTGCAATCCACTTGGCGACCTGGCAGATGTGCAGCACTTGGGCGTGAGCTCCTCCGCTGCCCATAAGCAAAGCGACAAAGCAGAGGCACCAACACACAAACACCTGACCACTTTGAAGCAGAAACTAAGAAATGCCCGATACAGGATCATTCTCGTTCTGGTCCCTCTGCACTGCAAGCTTTCGTAAACACGGTCCATGGTCTTGGCTTGCATTGACTTGACTTGGGGCCAGGCTTGGCATGGCTTGCATTGGTTAGCGCCCACGTGGTGCACTGCCTTTCTACGCCGTGCTTTTCGGCTTATGTTGTAGAAGCACACGTTGGTGACCCAACGTTTGGTGAAGGCGTCTGTCATGATGGGAAGAAATAGAAAGCATCAGGCGTGACGTCAGTAACTCGTCACTCCTCATCTGCTCTTTAGGGAGTCCCCTCATGCTGATGACGCTGACGAAATCAATGTTGCACCATCGGCTCGTTGGTTGCCGTCGAGAAGGGATTGTCGAGCTTTGCGAGTGCTTTTCCGTCGCCCTTCTCTCCCTCTCATTGCTTGGCTGCGCCGTGGTTGCCGGTGCCATGCTCTAGTAGTGATAAAAAAACTGCGCCGACTTGACATAACAAAATAAACAATTAATCAAACGTTTCGTCTCCCATCCGGGAGACATCATCAGTGAAACCTTCAAGCAGGAATGAGAGAAAAAACTTCGACAGTCCTATTTAAGCAAATCCGCGTACACATCGGGGAGGGGGCCGCGGTTGGAGTTGCAAGCCGATGAGTCACTTCGGATGAACCATGATTCGACGAACCTGCGTGGACCCCACCTTTGTTCACGCGCCAGAGTGGACGCATTCTCAAAGTCGAAACTGTGACCCGTATTCCAACAATGGTCTACGAGTTCCGTCTTTGCTCTTGTCGCATGCGTGGCCTTCGCCACGTCCCTTTGTGTTCTTTTAGGCGGGTGCAGCGCCTCGGGCCTGTCTCCCCAATGTAGGATGCGTCACAGTCTAGACAGTTCACTTTATACACAACACCGCACTGGGACTCTGGGGGGTGTAATCTTTAGGTTCCGAAATGAGGTCACGTAGTTTACGATAGGGTTTGAATGCTGTGCGGATATTCAAAGGGGCGAGGGCCCTGCGAATAGACTCAGAAACACCTTTCAAACAGGGTATTGTTACTTGCCCTGTCCTAAGTCTTCCATTATCCTGGCTTCTTCTTTGTCCCATCTGCTTGCGCGTGTTCTCAATAAAACGTTTAGGATAATTCCGCTTCATCAACAGGTCAACAATAACAGCATCCTCAGATGCACGCAAATGAGGATTAGAAGAAATGCGTTGGGGCCGATGTAGAAGGGTTTTACGACAGCCCTTTTATGTTTGACAGAATGATGCGAGTTGAAGTCTAATCCTTCTAATCCTCAATTGCGTGCATCTGAGGATGCTGTTATTGTTGACCTGTTGATGAAGCGGAATTATCCTAAACATTTTATTGAGAACACGCACAAGCAGATGGGACAAAGAAGAAGCCAGGATAATGGGAGACTTAGGACAGGGCAAGTAACAATACCCTATTTGAAAGGTGTTTCTGAGTCTATTCGCAGGGCCCTCGCCCCTTTGAATATCCGCACAGCGTTCAAACCCCATCGTAAACTATGTGACCTCATTTCGGAACCTAAAGATTACACCCCCTTCGGAATGAAAAACAGCGCGAAAAGACGAGGACCAGACAAAGAAGTGACACGGACGCAGCACTGCTTTTCACGCTGTTTTTAATTCCGAAGTATGTACCAACTTGCCCAAGCCTCAACTTTAGCATTACACCCTCCCAGAGTCCCAGTGCGGCGTTGTGTATAAAGTGAACTGTCTAGACTGTGACGCATCCTACATTGGTGAGACAGGCCGGAGGCGCTGCACCCGCCTAAAAGAACACAAAGGGACGTGGCCAAGGCCACGCATGCGACAAGAGCTAAGACGGAACTCGTAGACCATTGTTGGAATACAGGTCACAGTTTCGACTTTGAGAATGCGTCCACTCTGGCGCGTGAACAAAGGTGGGGTCCACGCAGGTTCGTCGAATCATGGTTCATCCGAAGTGACTCATCGGCTTGCAACTCCAACCGCGGCCCCCTCCCCGATGTGTACGCGGATTTGCTTAAATAGGACTGTCGAAGTTTTTTCTCTCATTCCTGCTTGAAGGTTTCACTGATGATGTCTCCCGGATGGGAGACGAAACGTTTGATTAAATTGTTTATTTTGTTATGTCAAGTCAGCGCAGTTTTTTTATCATTATGAGTCCCGGCTTTTGGAATATTTATGCTCTAGTAGATCAGTTTTTCCCTCAAGTCCCGGTGCATTGATCAAAATAGCGCTTTTGCATTTCGGACTAAAATCATTGCCGCCGACGGCTTCCAAAACATTGAGAAATGCGTGCTTCCACTGTAGTTAAACATGGGAGCCATCCACCGGTCACAGTTATTAGAATGGAAGGCATAGTACTTTCTTAATCCTCGTCGCCATTTATCCGGTGTCCCGAGGACGCGACGGGAGGAAACGACTGCCTCATTCGAACAGTGAACAAAGTGTGCTCTTCTTTTCATGAACCACAAAAGAAATCACGTGTACAATGCAGTTGCCAGATGGGACGAGGGGTAAGAACAACGTTGGCAACCTAACAAGAACACAGCGGAATGATAGTTTCTTTTGTTTCTAGGCGAAATGGCACAAAGCTACTGCCCGTTATAAGGGGTACAGCCGTAAGCATTCATAGATCCATCCACTCTGGACTGGAACAAACCGGAAATGTTTGTTCTGGAACTGCGACTGTCAATGTTTTTTCAGGATAATTTGGTTAAACTTGGGGTAAATCTGGTCAAGCTATGGCTTTCTAGGCCCCACTAGCACGAGGTAGTGTGGGCGTGAAAACGTATTGCCGATCGCAAAAGCACAATCTGTCGACCCCCGTTGCATTCCCATCTTGTAGAGGGAGGGATACCTTGTTTGGGTTGCACTGTGGAGGGTACGAGCAGAGTGTTGATGCAGGTGTCGCTCATGACGAAGATGAAGGAGGAGAGCCGTCGGCACCAGGAGGCGGAGAAGCGGAGGCAGCGTGAGGTGGCCCAGATGCGCAAGGAGAACCGGCAACAGGAGAACCGCATCCGCTCCCTGGAGGCTCAGAACCGCACCAAGGAGATGGTGCTCAAGCGACGCCACGAGGAGGTGGCTGCTCTCCGCCGACAGGCCCGCCCCATGTCCAGCCGCGTGGCGGGACGGGGTGAGCACCTTGGCCCAAGCATTTGGACCAAGGATCAACATAGTTGCCGCTGTATAAGGTTTTTAGAGTGCAGCTCTTAGGTGCCTGTAGCCAAGTTGAGCGCTGTCGGCGTAAGCGCGTGTTGCATTATGGGACATTTCCCCGCTAAAGTTAGTGGGAAAATTTTTCCGCTAAGTTTACGGGGAAATTTTTCTGCTAAATTTAATGGAAAAATGTTTTCCGCTAAATTTAACAAAAAAATTTTCACGCTAAAAAAAAAAATGTTTTACCACTAAATTTGGCGGGTAATTTTCCTGCTAAATTTAACAGAAAAATTTCCCCGCAACATCTACTGGGGAAATTTTCCCTAAATTTAGCGGGAAATAATTTCACGCTAAATGGCGGGGGAGAAGGAGGGCGTACGGAGGAGGAGGAGCATATCCTCTCCTCAAGAGCTGCGCTCCGATTCAGCATTACAAGAAATTGTAAATGCTTTTAATTTTTTCAAACATTTTCTCGGTGTGTTTTATACAACGATGCAACTTATATGCGGGTTTTTGGCAAAATTTTACGATGCGACGTCATTTTTGATGCGTTGCACACCATCTTTTGTAGAGCACCGTAACTATGTAGCCATAGGTGGTGTTGCCCCTTCCAAGAGGACGGGGCTGTCGCTGCACTTTTCTACACTCTTCATAACTGACTCCGAAAGCAATGATTGAGACGGTTCTCCAGAGCAGTACAATGTGGATAGCAGAGTCAGTGAGAATAAAGTTTTACTGCATCTAATGACATTGCTTAATTCAGCCATGGTTCCATATTCTTTTGCTTCAGTCCAGTAATGCTGAAAGCTAAGTAGGATGGTATACATGCATTGCATGACATTTTCTCGCGTATTTATTGGTTTCAGTTTGACGAGCAGCCGTGTTGCTACATGTAAAAGGAAGGATTTTGGCTAGCCGAACTTTCAGCAAAGTTTCATTTTGTTATCTCCATCGTTTCCCTTTTCGCACGCATGTACTCAGACTTCGGGGTTGTGAAAATCGGGAAGGAAATACATAAACAAAGCCAAGTGTCTTCCCTCCTTCATTTTACTTTGACACGGATGTCCTCCAACCGTAAGGTCCGCGCCCTTGGGGAGATTGAATGATTGCGGAGTCCGCGTCATGGTATTGTAGGGGTGGGCGATTGCTCCGTGTTTATTTGGAAATGAATATTCGCCTAGAAAGGGGGTTTGGCAATGACTCGGGATATTACGGTGCTCGCCCGGGTGCATTTGGAGTTGGATGCACCTTGCGGGATCTCCTTGTGACATGGCCAATGGGTTGGGACAAAATAAGTTGACGGCCCTATAAAATGACTTTGTCCCTTACCCGTGTCTTTGGAACTAAATAAGCCCCGCTTTCTGGTTGTAGGGAATGGCAAGGCTCTGTTGGTCTCTCCCAGGGTGGCCAAGCAGAAATGGCAGACGCTCGAAAAAAAATGTAAGCCTTGGGTTTTCCATCGTTTTCTACCTAGGATGTTTGAAGCTGCACCGCCAATACGTTCTGCAAAAAGAGACGGTCAGCGGACGCTCTCGTGTTTCTTCCTTCTTCAGCATTGGTTAAAACTCTCTGCAGACAAGGCCTAGCTTTGCACAAATATTTAAATTTTTGGATATTTGATATTTGCTCGAGATCAGCTACGATATTCCCATTTTTCCAATCGGGGATTGCAGCAGTTTGGCTTTGTTGAGCGGGATTCTTACCGAGCACCGATGCACCGCGGAAAAGCCGCACCCGTGGAGCTCGCTTCCTTAGGTGCTGCTTCTCCGCACTGCACCAGTGCTCAGTACCAAGTATGGGGCTAACCCAAAAGCGATCGAGGCTTCAAAAGTAGAAATATCTTAGTCACGAGCTTGGAACAAAAGCCCGCTTGAAAGAAATAAAACTCCTCAAATGTTGGGGTAAAATTTTAAAAATGATGCTGTCATTATTATGTGAGAGTATATGTGAGGCAGAGATGCCCCTTCATCCATCAATCGGGATTGTCTTGGAAGTTCTAGATAGAATCAGTGTCGTGATGTAGGCGAGTTGGTTCATGGTAGACGGAAATAAACAGCGCGCAAAAATAGACAAGGACGAAAGAAAGGTGCAAACGACACAAGCGCTGAACTCGCAACTAAACATTTATTGAAAAAACACCAACCAAGTCAGCCGCACTATCGCTTCAGCACGTGTCAAGACAGGCAATTTCTTTTTTGTGAAGAAAAACCGATGTTTGGCTGACGCATGCCTCTTGCCCCACTTCTGTTATTGCATATACAGTTAAACCTCGATGTAACGAAGTCGGTAAAATTCGGACCCGGCTTCGTCACATCGAAATTTCGCTACATAGAAATTCCGTGAGGAAACGTTGAAGGGGAAAAAGCTTTCACAAATGTTTCTCGGGTGCACGAAACTTCACCGAGGACGCCTTATTTAGGCTGAAAGTAGTTGGTCGTCTTTTCCCTAGCTGGGCCACTCTTGACATTATTATTCGCATCACACGACGTTAGCATAGCCAGGATGGCTTGGCATCGCGCCCTTGTCTTGCTGTGCGCTCGTGGACCGCCTCAAGACATCGATCACGTCCACCACTTTACGGTTACTGGGCACATCGCAGGTGTCTTGCCTCATCAGGCTGCTCAGCGGTTGCCACGAACAACACAGCTAGCGGTCGCCCGTCGGTCACCTCCTGCGCCACAATGACAGCAGAGTCGACGTAGAGAAATTGTTGTCGAGGTCGACGCAAGCAGCTGGACGGCTCCATCGCCTCTCTTGAAGGCTCCATCACCCAGGACAACGAGAAACGCACGCTTTAGTTAGGCCTCGGAACAAACTACGCAGCGCAAAATGAAACCGACGGATCGAAACAGCGGCGGCTTCAGTGTCCCCTAGTGGCCCTTCGGCACATCACACTTCCTCGCCAGACTCGGCCTGTTTCACCCTTTGCACTTTTATCGGTGGCCCGTTTCAGCATCGTGTGCTTTTCAGAATCTCCCTTGGGACCTACAAAAGTTTGTGCCGGATTGTCCATGAAACTTCGTTACATCGAAATTTCGCGGCAAACAGGACTTCACATAGAGCAAAATACATGGCGTGCATACACTTGTGGTTAGAAAAAGGTATGCACTCTCGCTACATTGAGGGCTTCGTCACATAGAAGCTATGCTACAAAAGAGGTTTGACTGTACTCTCCAACAATCCACTGGTAGTTTTATCTGTGCCCCTCCCGATGATGGTGATGTTGAATTGGGGCTGGCATTTACAGGCAGCACAATGCAGAGGTAAGTGACCCCCAGCGGTCGACCGGAGTGTCCAGTCATGTTCACGTGCCCTCTCATTAATGCATCGGCCAGTTTGGCCGATGCACACACTTCTGCAGCTTAGTGGGATCTTGTATACAACGCCAACCGCACAATCAACATACTTGTTCCTGTGCTTTATGGCACATTGGCTCTTGCCTCCAGCCTTTTCCGCAATTCTAGGGCAGAGTTGCGCCAACTTTCGAGGTGCCGAAAAAACAACGGGGACGTCAAACCGCCTAGCTACCTTTTTCAAATTGTGCAAGAGTTTGTGCATGTAAGGGAGTACCTGGGGTCTGGTTGTGGGTCTCTCTTTAATGCGAATAGCATTCTTTGGCTACTTCACGCACTTTTCGTCTATGTATCTATCTATCTATCTATCTGGCTATTTAACCTCTTACGCCGCTGGTCGATAAATAAATAAAAAGACCGGCGCCGGCTGGGATTCGAACCGTTGACCCTTTGATCAGCAGGCAGACGCGCTAACCACAGAGCTATGAAGGCAGTCATTCAACGCACTTCTAAACGGTTGTTTATATCTTTACCATAGACGCGCTTTACAGGCGCTGTCACAGCTACCGGTATGCGCGCGCCATGCACGAGGGCTCATTCCGCTCTCTTGAGGCTGAGCACGGCCGCTACATCACCCTCTCCCGCGCTCGGGAGAGGGTGATGTAGCGGCCGTGCTTAGCCTCGCGAGACCGGAATGAGCCCTCGTGCATGGAACGCGCGTGCACCGGTAGCTGTGACAGCGCTGTAAGCGCGTCCTATGGTAAAGACATAAACAACCGTTTAGAGTACCGTTGGTTGAGACTAGCTGAGACGCCAGAAAGTCTGGTCGGTACCATTTTGAGTGTTTGTGCGTATGGCGCGTGCTTTGCTCGCCTTCCTAAGTGACACAAACGCACGTGCTGGGCTGCGGAGATCGTGCGCAGGGCTGTGAAAGTGTCAACAAATTTAGAATCGCCTCAGAGTGGGCTGGCGCATCTAGAGTGTGCCGGCCACCTGACGAACGCGCATAACTCCGCACCGTGCAGTGAACTTATGGAGAGTGTAGACATGTCAAAAGTGGAACGTTGGGAACAACCTTGCTAGGTTCAGCTGGCAGAGTAGTGAAAGGCTTGTAGAAACTGTTCGATACTCAACTAGAAAATATTTTGTCAAAACCACTGTTGGCTAGAACTTCTAAATCTATTATTTGCACACACCTAATGCAAATGTATCAAGCTGCTTGGAACATATTGGAGGCGGATCTGCAGATACTTGGATGTCTGCAGCGAACAGTGCCTCGTATGACGTATGGCTTACAGAAATCGTGGTGAGCTACTTCTAGTTATTTTTCTCTAGAATTGCGCATATATTATAATTTTCTAATAATTTGGAATGATACGCTACTCGATATTTGCTTGGAGCTGAACTGCAGTATTCATATTTTCCGAGTGTCGAGGATTAGCCCCGCTGGGCAGGCTTCTTAGCGAGCGCCGCCGCACTGCGGAGAAGCAACACCCACGAAGGTTGCTTTTGCGGCTGTTGCTTCTCCACAGCTCACCGGTTCTTGGTAAGATGCGCGTTCCATTAGGTATAGCTGGCCATCTATATGTTCCTACATCAAATGTGTGGTGTATCTCGCCATCCCTATGTAGGCATTACAGATAGACTAAGAAATATAGAAGCTTGGGAATAATCTTTGCGAGCTCAGCTGGATTTTTGTTTAGCCCTTGAGGGTCGCCACCCTATGATCCTCTTGCAATTACACGGGGGAAAAGACAAGCATGCTTTTCAACCCAAAGGATGAAACTGCGCATTGCAGACAGCTTAAAGTCCATGAGGAAAGCAGTTAAGATGAAACGCGAAATTTTGAGAACATGATGTTGCCTAGATCGAAAGATAATTGAGAAAAAACTTTTTTGTGAGCCGACGTCCACCTAAGCCTAATATTGTCGAAACAAGAAATCGCATTGGGAGTGCCTGTGGCATCTGTGTCAGTGAAAAGAAAAACTTGTCAACAAGAAAGAAAACGCTACTGTCGAGACCGGTTCTAACAAAGTCAACGGGAATCAGAAATCACTTGGCTCTATCCGCTATTTTGTTATAACCGACTTTGGTTATAATGAAGTGGGATTGGGAAATGGTGACCACTTAGCTGTAGCCGCTATTTGGTTCTAACCGGTCTCGACAGTATCCTCTTTCTTGTTGAGAAGCGATAGAAATCCCGTCCACAATGCGGGCTTCTCTTGGGACAATATGAGGCTTAGGTGGAAGCCGACTTGTAGCGAAAATCTCAGTTGTATTTTGATCCAGGTAACGTAATGTTCTCAGACTTTGCGTTCTATTTCTATCCCAACCGCTAGCATCACAATCTAACGGAGTTTAAGATTTATGCAATGCGTACCTCTGCCGAAAAAATTTACCGCATCTCCACGTGGTGAATGATGTTGATTGGGGCGAAGCTCTGGTGGTGCATGTCTGCGTAGACGCTGAGCCGCAGCATGCCGAGCCTTTCGTTCATTTTCATCCATGTCAGAAAGAGAATGTGTGGTTTGGAACGTGGTTATATATGCAATTGAGCATTAGACCACAGTGCCATCTCGTCTATAAACGTTGAGCCAATGCATGCAAAGTTTAACGTGATTATATACGCATTTGACCGCAGCGCCCTCTCCTGTATAGACGCTGAGCAGCTGCATATGCAACGTTTCATTCATGACAGAAACCCCAGTCCTTGAGTTACTACCAGTCGTGGCCGAGTGGTTAAGGCGATGGATTAGAAATCCATTGTGGTCTCCCCGCACAGGTTCAAATCCTGTTGACTGCGCAAAATTTTTTTTTCTTCATCATTTCTTTTCATTTTTTTTTTCGTCTTTTTTTTTTTTTTACACGAGCACGTTAGCTCACGAGCAGGAGCATGAGCACCGGACGCCGGACGGACATGGCTAGCCCCTAAGGAGCTTCGCCCCTAAAACACTGTTTCGGTTTCTCGGGAACTTTCTGTGGCACATTGGAAAGTTTCCACCTAAACGAAAAACTTGGTGCACCTGGGAGGTGTTGCTGTCTATATTGGGGAAGTATATTTGTTTGGCTCTGCTGGGGCTATTTCTACTTTGGACTCTGCTCAAGGCTAGAATCTTTCCATTCATTTTCGGAAGTACCTCCGGTTGAGAGAAGAATGGAAGAAAGCTTTTTGCCCTCAGTATTGCCCTTTTATGCTTCTCAATCTGGACGGTACATGCTTCCAATAGATAAAAAATTGCGGTGGCTTAGCTCGGCTATGCCAGGAGATACGTAGCGTGAGCTTATGCACACATGAATTAAGGCCAGCTGAACTAGGAGAAAACATACACATAAAGAAAAGACCATTCACACCGCTGGACTAGCAACTGATTTTCATTTCTTCTTCTTCTACTACTACGAGCCCCACTTGAGAATACCATTCTCTCTTCCTCTTTTTGCTTTCATTCCCCTTAATTTTTTCTCTTTACCCCTGAAGAAACATTTTTTCTTTTCAGTGCAGCACGAGTGAAGGTGCACTAATGCAGTCATCGCCTTTTTCCTCAATGGCAAGTGCCTCTAAAATTTCCCGTCCCAGTTTTGTCTTGTTCCTTGCCACAATGTTTACGTCGTAGAACCGCGCCGAACATTGACACGCACGACAATGGGTTGGCAAGTGTCCTCCCTGCTGACAGGGACTTCACTGATGCAGCGTGCTCCCTCGTCCGATCGTTAATGCATCGGCCGGTTTGTCCGATGTAACTTCGGCCGCATGTCAGCGGAATGTGGTACACCACCTCCTTTTCACACAGGAGCGTATGAACACTTGTGAACTGTGCCACACCTTTTCTCGTTGTTGCTTCGCTCCTGGTTGACCCTGCGGCACATGGAGTAAGCCTTGTTTGGAGCCGAACACACCACCTGAACGCCTTGCCGTCCAGCAACCTTTTTAACTTGTGGGTCATCCCGTGAACATAGGGCGCTACCACCACCGCATGTCGAGTCTTTTTCTTTTCCTTTGTGCTTTTACTCGTGCACCCCAATCCGCGCTTGATGGTCTTGCACACCTGCTCGCAGATCGCTACCAGGAGTGATTTTGGATACCCAGCTTCCTGGAGCCTCGAGACCTGAGTTTTAAAACTTCGCTCGGCTTGATGGTGACAGGTCTTCTTTAGGGCGGATATAAGGGCTGTGGTGGCCACCTCTCTCTTTACGTTCTTGGAGTGCCCCGAGTCAAAAGGTAGAAAGCCTTTGCATGACCTGGCTTGGTATCTCCAGCACACGTGGTTACCCTTAAATTCTAATGCCAGGTCCAGGAATCTGATGGAATTATCCACGGGGAGTTCATGGGTGAATTTGAGCCCCAAACAGCTCTGCTCAAAGCATTGCATCACTGTGTCCCGGTATCACTCCTGGTAGCGATCTGCGAGCAGGTGTGCAAGACCATCAAGCGCGGATTGGGGTGCACGAGCAAAAGCACAAAGGAAAAGAAAAAAAGTCACAGCATATCCACGTGGTGAATGATGATGAGTGGGCGAAGCTCCGGAGTGAATCGTCGGTAAACCAGCGATTCTTCCGTTAATTCGCCCACTCATCGCCATGTAAAGACGTGAGAAACACTGTGTGTGTGTGTATACAAACCACAATCTATCACACACACCACAGCTATGGCCGAACGAAACGTCTAGAAAGTCTCGCTTAAACCGCGCGTCGGCACCTTCGGGCTGAGCTCGCCTGATGCGTTTTGCAGACGCCTCACGAGCTCTCGCTGCATCGGGGTCTGCCTGCCGATACGCGCGCTTTCTTGCCGCTTCCCGTTCCCTGACGTTCTGCAGATCCTCTTGGCGCCGCTGCCGTGCCGCTTCGGCTTCCCGCTCTCGTACGGCCGGATCTTGGCGACGCTGCCGTGCCGCTTCGGCTTCCCACTCTCGTACGGCCGGATCTTGGCGGCGTCGCCGAGCAGACTGACGACGCGATTCGGCTTCCCGCTCTCGCACGGCCGGATCTTGGCGGCGTCGACGCGCAGCCTGACGACATGCTTCGGCCTCTCGCTCTCGCACGGCTGGATTCTGTCTGCGAGCGCGCGCTGCCGCCGCCTTGCGCGCTCTCCGCTCCGCAGCCTTGTCTACTGCCTCCATCCAGCTAAACTACGAGCAGCGCCAAGAGCGAGTGCCTTTTATAACATGAGCTAAGCGCCATCTGTCATCTCTACATAAAGTTAATTCCGGAACACGCCATCTCTTGAGCCATTCATAAACTAAACCTCGAAGTGGCTACATACCCACAACTAGGAGGGACAGACCCACGCCTTAAGGAGCTTCGCCCTAAAAAGACTCGACATGCGGTGGTGGTAGCGCCCTATGTTCACGGGATGACCCACAAGTTAAAAAAGGTTGCTGGACGGCAAGGCGTTCAGGTGGTGTGTTCGGTTCCAAACAAGGCCTATTCCATGTGCCGCAGAGTCAACCAGGAGCGAAGCAACAACGAGAAAAGGTGTGGCACAGTTCACAAGTGTTCACACGCCCTGTGTGAAAAGGTAGGTGGTGTACCACATTCCGCTGACATGCGGCCAAGTTACATCGGACAAACCGGCCGATGCATTAACGACTCGGACGAGGGAGCACGCTGCATCAGTGAAGTCCCTGTCAGCAGGAGGACACTTGCCAACCCATTGTCGTGCGTGTCAATGTTCGGCGCGGTTCTACGACGTAAACATTGTGGCAAGGAACAAGACAAAACTGGGACGGAAATTTTAGAGGCACTTGCCATTGAGGAAAAAGTGCGATGACTGCATTAGTGCACCTTCACTCGTGCTGCACGAAAAAGAAAAAATGTTTCTTCGGGGGTAAAAAGAAAAAAATAAGGGGAATATGAAAGCAAAGAGGAAAAGAGAATGGTATTCTCAAGTGGGGCTCGTAGTAGTAGAAGAAGAAGAAGAAATGAAAATCAGTTGCTAGTCCAGCGGTGTGAATGGTCTTTTCTTTATGTGTATGTTTTCTCCTAGTTCAGCTGGCCTTAATTTATGAGTATGAACCAACTAGCTCAGCTCAAGCCTGTTACAGCTTATGCACACAAAATGAGAGGCGCCATCAAGTGGCTCCGGTGCAGCGTCAGACTTGGCTACTCGCGCAACGGAAGCGCACAGCTGGGCACGCGGCGCCGCCAGTGCGTCTGCCGCAGCTATGATGTCACTCCTCTGGAATGTGCAGACCGGCGAGGCGAGCGCGCAATGGCGGAGACACGGCGCGGCGGCGGCCTCGCGTGGCTCTCATAATGAGCCGTGCTCCTGATGCGAGCCGTGCTCATTATGCAAAGCGCGTGGCAACAGCGGCCCGCCGCCGCCGCTGCGTATCTTGCACGTGGCTTTTATAATGAGCACGGCTCGTTATGACAGCCACGCGAAACTGCTTAACCTCGGCCAGTGTAGCTAACGCTACAAAAGAAATGCATTGACTCGACCTTAGTGCTATCCTTTTAAAAAATCAGCAGAACCCATCCTTTGGGAATGATTATCTACGTTAATGCGAATAGCATCAAACGGTGCGGAGTTATGCGCGTTCGTCAGGTGGCCGGCACACTCTAGATACGCCAGCCCACTCTTGAGGCGATTCTAAATTTGTTGACACTTTCACAGCCCTGCGCACGATCTCCGCAGCCCAGCACGTGCGTTTGTGTCACTTAGGAAGGCGAGCAAAGCACGCGCCATACGCACAAACACTCAAAATGGTACCGACCAGACTTTCTGGCGTCTCAGCTAGTCTCAACCAACGGTACTCTAAACGGTTGTTTATATCTTTACCATAGGACGCGCTTACAGCGCTGTCACAGCTACCGGTGCGCGCGCGTTTCATGCACGAGGGCTCATTCCGCTCTCGTGAGGCTGAGCTAGAGGTCTCCCGAGCGCAGGAGAGGGTGAGCTAGAGGGAGAGGGTGAGCGCGGGAGAGGGTGAGCTAGCCCCGTGCATGGAACGCGCGCGCACCGGTAGCTGTGACAGCGCTGCAAAGCGCGTCCTATGGTAAAGATATAAACAAATGTTTAGAGTGCGGTGAATGACTGCCTTCATAGCTCTGTGGTTAGCGCGTCTGCCTGCTGATCAAAGGGTCAACGGTTCGAATCCCAGCCGGCGCCGGTCTTTTTTATTTATTTATCGACCCGCGGCGTAAGAGGTTAGATAGCCAGATAGATAATAGATAGATAGATAGATAGATACATAGACGAAAAGTGCGTGAAGTATCCAAAGAATGCTATTCGCATTAAAATTGACTGGAATCTCCAGCATGCGCTTTGGTGGCACGAGGCAAGGCATCTACTGGTTTAAGCTATCATTGGCTGTAGGCATCTCGGGAAGAAATTGTGATGTGCTGTACGAGTATTCTTTTCCCCTCGTGTCTCTCCGAGAGAGATTGTTGCGTGCAGTCTCATTATTTTTTTCTCGCGATCTAGACCCAACTTGTGTCAGGTGCTTCTTCCTAGGCCAAGAGAAACTGCAACATACTGTCACATTATTTTTCTCCCGACACGCAACTTGTGCCTATCGAAGATGCTTGTACCACTAAGTTCCTGAGACTGTGTAAATTTCTTAGGAGGTTGTGCCCAGGTGCGCGTCAGGCACGCATACCTAGGGGGAGGCACTCACTTGTTCAAACGCCATATTAGCGAACGCCCACGTTTCACCGAATGACAGTTTAGCGAATAGTCGGACGCCGCGAAGCAGCGTTTTTGGGTGGGCCAAGTGGGTTCACACCTTTGTAATGAGCCGCCGCAGACTGTCGCCGCCAGGTGGCGTAAGCGCAGCGCAGCGGATGGGTTAACGCGCGCCCCGTTATTCGCTAAAACGTCGATGAGCTCAAATGTTGCTGTTTGCTGAAACGTCATTCGCTCATGTGATATGGACCCTAGAGGACCTCGGTTATGAGCGTGGGAACCTTATTTTTTGCACTCTTGAATTTCGCAGATTGACAAGCTTGTCCTGAGCAAGCAGAACATCTACACCCTGGAACGGGACATGGAGCGTTGGCTCATGGTAAGCCGATTGCCCCACTCCTGACAAAAGAATTTCCTAATCTTTCAGATCAGACTAAACTTGTTAGGTGTTTTAGGGCATTGGATGTATGCACGAGTGGATGATTAATCAGGTTAACCTTTAACGCAGTAGGCGTGTAAGGGCTGGAATCCTTGAGATCATTACCAAAGGTGCAACAAATTCTTCAGAGTACGATTTGTGAAAATTTTGTGAAGAAAATTCAAAAATCATTCCAGTGGGAATCCAGCCCCTGAACCCGGTGATTGTGAGTTTGACATTGTACCACCGTGACAACTTCTGGCCAGACGCAAAGCTTGCTGGCTTTGTCTACCATGCTGAAGTCTATACTGACTGTTGGGACGCCGGTATTTGGCGTTGCAGGTCAAACAGTTTATGGGAAGAAACAGGAAGTCCAAGACTTGCCCACCATCACGTAAAAGGGGAGAAACTGAATAGACATGCCATAAGCAGGGGTGTGACATCTGCGCCAATTGCGCCATTTTGATACCAACCCGATTTTCTGCGCCTAGTTGCGCCAAAAATGCGAAATCGGTCAAAATTGCGCCACACTGCGCCAAAGCAACTCAAAAACTAAAAAAAAACAAAGTTTGCGGCGGCGCTAGAATTAGCGGGAAACGCGAGCTTCGTTAGCAACTTTCAATCTAGTCGTAGTAAAGTACATGGCACGGGTACAGGGTGGCGCAAGCAACCGTCGGATTCAAAGATTTCAGCGGTAGTACCCATCCTATGATACGTGGCCTTTTCCCGATTGTCTTACTATTTTCCGCTGTCATTTGTGACTGCATGCGCTGTCACGCGGTCTCGCTGTCTGGCCGTGGGAGGTACGACGCACAGGCTATCAAGATGAGCAAACCTAAGTATTTCTTTCTGTTTTGAGAGTAAACCTTTTCTTAATAGTGCTATTGAGTGCCTCCATTGTGTAATTGTGACCAATCGAATGAATCGGTCACACATCCGTATTTAGCGTGCATGTGCTGCTCAGTTTTTCTACCGATTCACTATTTCCCTTGCGACTCACTTCTTGTAGGGAGTTTTCTTTTTTTATATCTGTACGTGCTTTTTGTGAGCGTCCGACCAATGTCTGGTTGTAGTAAACTGTGCTTCCCTGTTCATTCTCTCGAATCGCCACTTTAAAAAGTTTTGCACTACAATTTCGCTTTGGCACCAGTGTGTATAAGCTTGAGGTACCTGGTGTTCACCTAACTTTGCAGCAAGCCTTGGTTTCCTGTTCTCATCTAGGCGCATAAAACCCGCGTTTGCCTTTTTCCGTTTTTTTTTTTTTTTAAATTTAATTTTTTATCTTTGTGCGTATTGGCGCCGATTACTTATTTTAACCAGATTGAACAAAAATAACGGTTAAAAAAGAAAAATCGGATTTATGTCAGATTTTTTTATTTAAATTGCTGGCAAGCTGTTCTGTCATTTTCTGCTCCCATTCTGCTCCAAACTGTAGACTTTTGTGCTTTGAAGTTGCTCCGAAATGCATCAACTGCTGCTCCAAAATGAGAATTCGGTGCTCCTAAGCTGCTCCAAAATCCAGATTTTTCTGCTCCAAAAATTGCTCCAAAACCTGTTTCACCTGTCTCACCCCTGCATAAGCCAGTGGTTCTCAAGCGTGGATGTGTCGGGGACCCCTTGGGAGTCTGCCAAAGTCACGGGGGTCTAAAGGAAGACAACTAATTGCAGTGTGGAGTGGGCATCCTTTACTCTTATTGGTAAGGAGACTATAAGGCCCGTTCGTTCCCCCACACCTCGGTGTTTACCCAACACAAGGCCCGTAGACATGCCCGCAGGCCTTGTGGGCATGTCCACATTATCTCCTTCAGTAGAGCACGGGGCACAGTGTAACGTAGAAATACTATCAATAAACGAAGAAGTGCCGGATCTCTCTTGAAAGCAGTCATCAGGGGATGGGAACGTGACCCGCTTGGGCTTTTGTGCTGGGCATATGCAGCGTGCATGCTGCATTGTTCATGCAGGACAGAGGGGTGACCCCCCTTGAGCGGCCGGAGAACACGAGCTCCAACCGAACACCGACGCTGCATTCAGTTACGTCAGCCGAGCGCCGATTCGTGAAGTTCTAAAGTTAGCTGCTTGGGGCACCACAGTCTGATCTCGTCCCCGACAGAAGCATCAAGAGGATGAATAGACGGATAGATGGGGACGGCTGTACCTTTTATAACGGTCAATAACATTTTTTTTTTTTTTAAAGAGGAGGGGAGGGTTTTGCAGACACCAACTGCTGTAATGAAAGAAACAATTACACCATCTTCCCGAGGGGAACCATGGGGTGATGCGGAGCATCGCGGATCGTAATTAATTTATTCCCTTCTTGACTGATTTCTTTTGGCCGGCCGGATTTGGGCTGCGGCGGACGCGAGCAGTCGAGAAATGCTAGCAGACGACAGCGGCAGAGTTGCGGGGAAAGCCCACCCCACTGGAAAGCCCTGGCGTGGCGCTGCGACCCGCGCGCCCAAAACAATCCTCCTTTTACTCCTCCGGGGGAACGCGCACAGCGTGCTACTTGAAGGAGAGGAGACTAGAGGGAGAGTTGCGCATGCGCGCGCGGTGTGAGTGGAAGCGAACGAACGCGAAGTGCACGCAGCTGGTAGAGAGAGAGAGCGGAGAGAGTAACGCGCAGCTGTTGGAGAGAGGGAAGGAGGAGAGTTGCGCATGCGTAGTGTGAGTGCGGACTACGACGCCGACGCCGCGGGACATAGACCCGAGCAAGAGATGCTCCGCATCTAAAAAGGAAGAGTTATTCACGCTTGAGCATGCTGACCAAGACTCGTAAGTGCAGAAGGTGTAATAGGCGTTCCAGGGAAGAATGGAAAAGTGTCTCAATGGCACTGTCTACCGAAGATTCGCTTTTCCTTTCTGACACATTCTGTGAGGTGGCGCTACACGTCCATTCGAAAAAGTAAAAGTTGAGGCATCTCGTATCGAACCAACTGGTGCGTTCGATACATCGATCAGCACGCCGCGCCTCTCGTGGGGAGGCTTTCACTGAAGACTACCTTCGCAGTGCAGTTTGTACGCACCGAGGATAAAGGATTCTGGCCACAGGCAACAAAAGGTACAAAGAGTCGGGGGAGAACAACACCCTGCTTCGACTCATTAGAGTCCCAAAAAGACCTGATCAAGCCAGTTGACAACTATCGCGCAAATTGCGCTTTGAATTCCTCGTTTATTTTTGTTTACCTTTTACTTTCACCGTTTTGCTTTGTCGTTTTTGTTTTGACATTAATGCAGGGGTGTGACATCTGCGCCAATTGCGCCATTTTGACACAAACCCAATTTTCTGCTCTTAGTTGCGCCAAAAATGTGAAATCAGTCGAAATTGCGCCACACTGCTCCAAAGTAGCTCAAAAACAAAACAAAAAAAGTTCGCGGCGACGCTAGATGTAGCGGAAAACAAGAGCTTGCTGGCAACATTCAATCTCGTCGTAGTAAAGTACACGGCACGGGTACAGGGTAGCGCAAGCAACCGCTGGGTTCGAAGCTTTCAGCTCTATTGTGGTCTTTTCCCGATTTTCGTACTACTTTCCGCTGTCATTTGTTACTGCATGCTAACAATGCGCTGTCACGCGGTCTCGCTGTCTGGCCGCCGGAGGTACGACGCACAGGCTATCAAGATGAGCAAACCTGAGTATTCCTTTCGTTTTGAGAGTAAACCTTTTCTTAAATGTGCTATTGAGCGCTTCCATTGTGTAATTGTTCATTCGTGTCCGTTATCTCGTCGAAATGGGTGGCGCTGTCGCCGTGAGTACTTTCGGTTATCACACGTGCTTCCAGTGTGTGAGCAATCGAGTGAATCGGGGACACACCCGTATTTAATGTGCATGTGGTGCTCATAGGCTGCTCTTCCTCACTTTGGTGGGGTGTTTTTTCTATCTGCACATGCTTTCTACGAGCGTCTGATCGATGTCTGGTTGTAGTAAACTGTGCTTCCCTGTTCATGCTCTCGAATCACCGCTTTAAAAAGTTTTGCACTACAATGGCGCTTCGATACCAGTTCGTATAAGCTTGAAGTACCTGGTGCCCACCTAACTTTGCAGTAAGCCTGTATTTCTTGTCCTCATTATGCGCATGAAACTCGCGTTTGCCTTCTCCGATTTCTTTTTAATATTTTATCTCGGTGCGTATCGGCACTGGTGACTTATTGGAACCAGGGTGGAAAAAAATAATAGTAAAAATAAATCGAATTCAAATGATCGAAATCAGATTTTTTTTATTAAATAAATTGCTGATAAGCTGCTCTTACATTTTCTGCTCCTAGTCTGCTCCAAATTGTAGACTTTTGTGCTTCGAAGTTGCTCTAAAAAGCATAAACTGCTGCTCCAAAACGAGAATTTTGTGCTCCTAAGCTGCTCCAAAATCCAGATTTTTCTGCTCCAAAAATTGCTCCAAAACCTGTTTCACCTGTCTCACCCCTGTTAATGCGAAAGCATTAACTTTCCCATGGAGCGAGCCGACGTCATCAGCTTTGAAGCCGCGCCAAACCGCAGCTAAACTCCCTGTCCCAATGGAGCGAAGTGAAGCTGAAATCTGATGGGTAAGCTCCCATTGGCTGGCGTGCATCATCGTTTCAAGGAACGAGGCTCCCTTGGCCGGTGGGCATCAGTTTCATGGAGCGCCACCCCATGGCGCCGCGGGCCCGCACCGGTAAATGGAAGCGGCTGGGTGTGGGGCCACCCAGAGGCCGCTCGGGCTGACTTTGGAGCGGCTCCACGGCTGATGTCGGCGCAGCCACTTCACGCGAGCGCGCGTTCGGCCTTTGGCCGCAAGCTCGGCAGTAGCAAAACGTGGCCATCCATGCCAGTGCGCCGCTCACAAACTAAGGGAGCGTAAAAACATTTATGCCTTCGCATTCACAACTCCTAAGAGGTGCTGAGGTGTTCGAAAGGTGAGCGCAGAAAGACGACGGACTGGATGAAGGTGTACCTCGAGCGTTTTTTTTGTCGCTTCTCGACATGTTTTCGTGGATGAGGAAAGGACTTTTGACAGCCTGTTGCAAGCACTTCCCACCTCTGGAAATGATATTTGGCGTAGCTGTAGTTGTCGGAGTAGGGCGGAGGGCGTCTGTCGTCGATATTGTCAAATGCTGGATAAAGATTGCCGTGGCGTTCTCAGGATTGTATCTTGGGTCCGCCGCGTGCATTGCCACAAGACCTTTGAGAACCTGCTGGCATTCGATAAGCACAGTGTGTACGAGTCTTGCGAAGCGCCCACTAGATGGACGCAGTTGTTGCGGCGTCGCTGTAGAAAGTTTTTAATGCGATAACATTCTTTAGTTACTCCCCTCCCCCCCTGTATTTCTGGACTTTCTGGCCTCCTAATGCACAGTAGGTATGTGCAGTGGACCATTTCAGGCCATATTCTCGCACACATTCGCACCATCTTCAAAGGACCTGACAACCTTGACATCATCCTAAAGGTCGTCTTTGAGGTAGTCTTTGAGGTCGTCCTTCGACTGCCCTAGAGGTTGTCCTTGAAGTCCTCCTAGACGACGCCCTAGGAGGTCTTCCTTGAGGACGTCCTTGATATCGCCCTAGAGGTCGTCTCACATGTCGTCTTCTAGGACGCCGTCCTAGGGGTCGTCCTTGAGGTTGTCCTAGACGAATGCTATTGCAATTCATAGACAACCGACAATAGTGGTTTCCGCGGCCCGTTTTTATAATTCTTAATTACAGATTTCATCGGAGTAAATCGTTGAAATTAAAAGCTCGGGCTAAGTGGCGTGAGAAGTTGCTCGATCCAAAGGGTTCGGCCGTACACCTATCGCCGCATCGTGTGACGTCGCATCATCCGACACACCTAGAAGACAAACAACACACGTGGCATCGGTTAGTCAGCATTGGCGCGTCTTGCAAGGAGCAAGACGCTATACTCTGTTTCATCTTATGATGTACCGCAGGAAAAGGCTACAAGCGCGAGGTTCTTGCTCTGGGGCACATCTCGGCAGCACAAGCTCTCGTGCATTAAGGGCAGCTGCTAACGCTATGAGCTCGTGCTTCTAGCCTTCGCTGCGGTACAACATAAGGTGAAACGAAGTATAGCACTTGGTGACACGGAGATGGACTGCTGCGGCGACTCTTGTTGAGCTTTCGCAAGATTGCCACTCGACAACGTCGTCGAAAATGTAAAAGCAGACGACTTGGCCGTGACGACTCTGCCCCAGCTATCGTCGTGACTGCACCGTGGATTCGCTCGGTCCTTTTATGCGTCCCGCAATTTTAGTTCTTTAATATTTTTTTATTGCGACCGGGCACGTTTGAGCAGCAATGCTCGGGGTTTTTACGACTACACCTTAAAATGGTTTTACGGTGCAATCCACTTATAATCAGTTTATAGAGCTTCTAGACTAAAGACTATCAGTTTCTACTCCAGATGCAAGGATAATTGGTTACAACGATCTCATTAGTTGGAACCCAAGGGCGTCTTGGTTTGAATAATGCAAAGTTAGAATTACCGGAGTTCCCTTCCTAGAAACCCATAGGACGGGACCTGTGTGTTAATTTGAGTTATCCGCTAGTTTGAAATAATCGAGATTGAATTAACGAGATTCCACTGTATTAGCGGAGACTTGTAAAAATTTCAGCTTGAGTTTAAGTTAGGATGCAGTCAGCGACCAACTTTTAGGACTCTGCAGGGACTGTAAAACGTCTGAATAAGAGGTCAGTTCGAAAAATCGGCAGATAAAAAAACTTGCCTTATTCCGTCTAAAGGCTCGTTCACTCACTCGTTTTCTTAGGTTACTTTACGAAAAGTCACCGGGAAATCTGTGCTTGGTATTAAGCGTGAATTCAAGGAGGTAGCCTTGCACGCGACATTTGAAACACAAATGTGTTGGTGACGTAACGTAAGAAAACGATGCTGTGTGAAAAGTTGAACCGAGCTCAACTCCTTATGTTACGACGAGCCTTGTGTCCTTGGTTGCCACGGTAACTCACCTTCCTATCTCGTCGTCACCAAAACATTTGTGTCTCGAATGTCGCGTGCCAGGCTATCTCCTTGAATCGGTTGCCACGCTTAATATGAAGCACAGATTTCCCGGTGACTTTTTGTAACGCAACGTAACGTAACATAAGAAAACGGGTCTGTGTGAACCAGCCTTAAGCGGGCTTGAAGAAGCCGTGCCTCGATCGAGGTTACGTCTCCGCTTGCGTTGGGCCACTCTCTATTAGCTTGAGAATGGCTGCCTCTTTTTCTAGCGTTATGGCCGAGTGCCTTCCGTGCTTCCTAGCGATGCGGTGGTGGAAGAACAGATGGGGCCATGACGTCCCCGAGGCAGCATAGTCCAAAAACACGATCCACCCAGACGAGAGGAGAGGCGCAAGTCCACGACTGCAGAATGGCAAATAAACAAAGCAAAATGGTAACACTGATGATGATAATGACGTAGCAGTGTCACCTAGCGGTAGGACTTAGCAGTACTTAAGTGGCACTGCCCATCCGAGCCAATCCATGCGCATCCAACGTGGAATCTAAAATGCCGGCTCCTCGGCGGTGTTTCCCACCAATCGCTCGCCACTACTTTGTCAGAAAAATTTAACTTTTGGATTTGAAGTCGCCTGAAACTTCGGCTATGAAAATGCACTATTTCTACGGGGTAGGTCACGGTTCCTCCTTTAGGCCTGAAATATCGAACAAGTAAGAAATATCGGTGTCCGAAAAATTGGTCGGCAGCTGTACTTCCGTTTATTGAATTCTTGATATGTTCAAGTATTTTGAATGAAAGTGTGTTTTAGTTTCTTTCTGTTTTTTCTTGTTCTTGCGTTTCTCTGTTGTATAAAACTTGAATACCCCCCCCCCCCCTTATGTAATGCCCTTCACGGGCCCTTAAGGTGTAAATAAATGAAATGAAATGAAAAAAATTGAATTTACATATGATGAATGCTTCCAATACGAGTGTTTTTTTCTTATTCTGCAGGAGAGGGAGAAGCTGACGCGACACCTTGACAAGCTCATTCGCAAAAGAGACAAGGCTCGGCTTGCCGGGAAGGTGAATATCTTTTGGCCAGACATTGGGCCATATGGCATATTTACGCGACTGCCAATCGACTCAATTGTAAATTAAACACCACCGCGACAAAAAAAAAATCATGCTCTAGGGGCACACTTTGCGGCAGACATTTATGAATCGCTAGACTCTAGAAAGCGTGCTAGCTGAACACTAGCGCCCTCTGGTTTGGCTTGCATACCGATAAAAGACAGGGAATGTAAAAGGGCCACCTTGTGCCTGCGTGTTGTCTGCTTACGCCCTCGGCCGCCTCTGCTCCTGCGGCCCAAGTCTCGGGCGCCCAAGTCCCGAACACTACGTAGTGTCGGAAACGGGTGCCCAACGGCCGCTGGGCATTGCTTCCGACACCATGGGATAAAAATATGCCAGAATTCACCTCTATCTCGTGTGTTTCCTCAAGTGTTTCAGCTTCCCTTTAAGAACATTGATAGGGTTGCTCCTTGGGGTGCTCTGCCGATTTTCCGTGACTGGTCACTTGGTAACAGAGGGCCATTCCATCACAAATCCTCCAGCAGGAGTTGCTCTCTCTGCAACAGAAATATGCAGATTTGTTGGAGTTTTATACAGATTGCTCCAAATGGTTGTCTTTTGTAGGAGGTGCCATTTATTCTACTTCTTACAGGAAAGCCATAAAGGCTGTAGGGAAAGCATATCCACTGCGGAGCTCTACGGTATTTTACTAGCTGTCGAACATATACTCGACAAGAGTATAATGAAAGCTGTTACCTCCGTCGATTCACAAAGTGATTTCCTGGCTGTGCTCTTCCTGATGCCTACAAAGAGTTTCCTTGCACAACATCTACACGTTCGAATCAACGGGACCCTCCTATGCCAGAGTACGAGGCTCTACTTGGCATGGCGATCGCCAAAAAGAAAGAAAAAAATAGGAAATTCGTGTGGGTCAAAAATTCTGGCGAGGAAGGCAGAAAACGCAAGCGCCGTGCACATTGTCTCGCGAGATGACCTTGCCAAGATCGTGTAAGGTATTTGAAGTTGTGTCGCTGATAAGGGATCATATTAGCTTCAGTGCACGGCACACAATTCGACACATTCAACCTCCTTCACTGCGATGTTAGAAGTCTTAATCGGAATTATGAGACACTAACGGTCTTGCTAACTGCTGCTGACACACTAACGGTCTTGCTGCTGAAATTTCGCTGTAGTATAGCAGGACTGTCTGAGACATGGTTGAAGGGTGATGAGTTTGTGAACCGGCTAAGCTTCAGATTGTTATCATTGCCAATGGCGGCTGATTCAAGAGGTGGGGGCTATCAGAAGGAACAATGTATAAAAGAGTGGATGAAATAACAGAAACAAAAACTGTTAAAGGGCAACTCCGCTTCATTTTTGGTTTTGAAAAAACAATGCAGTCCTCTTCAGTATCGCCTAGGAAGACCACACGTCAAATATTACGACGCAGTTCTGTCTAAATGTTTCTTAAACGGTCCGGCAAACTTAGCAACTCGCCAAGTTGCCGAAATCGGCTGACTCGAGCGGGCGAATTCAGGCGCAACCAACAGCGCAGTCAAGGCTACGGCATGGGCGGAGCCAACATTGAGCTAAACGTCATCTCCGTGGCCCCCTTTTGCTTGTTTTTACTTCTCCGATCGAGACGTAGCGCATGACGTCAGCAACGTTTCCTCTCAGCGCTCAGCGGTGTCCACGTGATTGGCGTACGCGCCTGCGCAGCGCGCTTCTTGGGAGCCGACCGGCCGCCCGCCGTGGTCCCGCCGTTACCGGCGTCTTTCACGTCACAACCACTGTCGTCGTCTCACCGTTTGTGATTATCGTCTCTCGGAGTTTCGTCCACACTATGGAGACCGCGTGCGCAAACTTATGCCGCAGTTGTGCAGACGTCGTCGAATGCCGTAGACACCGAAACGTGGCGAAGACTGCGGTGCAGAGCAGACGACACTCGCGGCTGCCACACGTCCGCCTCCATCCCGGCCGTCGTTAGGCCGAGGATCACGTGACATCTTGTACCACGTGATGGCCATGTACTTGGCGGCCCGAGGCCTATGTTGCCGGACGGAGCCCAGGTTTCGGTTTCGATTTCCGCTCGTGTTTAAAATTAGATTTAAAAATATATATCCCATTTTTCGCGGAGCAAATGACGTAGTGTCATTTACTAGGGCTTTTTGATTCGAAATCACTCATTATCCCTAAATCTTCGGAATTGAGTGGAGTTGCCCTTTAACTCGAAGTCATAAAAACCGGGAAAATTTCGAGATAAGCGAAATTTCGAGATAAGCAGAGTACCGAAATTTTCGAAGTACCGACCGCGGATTTCGAAAATCTAGCGCTTCCGAAAATCGTACTAATCACAGCTTCGTTTTTAAGCAAGAAATCACTTACTAAAACGAGAAAAAAAAATGAATTAGAAACAAGCGTCCAGCGGTCCAGCGCACGCACATATTCCTCAAAGAGCGCCGCCGTCATCCATGTGGACGGGGTTGAACGAAGGCGACGCGACAACGGCTTAGCGGCGTGGCGACTACGGCGACCACGAGATCGGGAGAGCCGATAGAACGCCACAAGCCAGCACAAGCGTAGAGAAAAAGAGAGAAAGAAAAGTCCCGGGAGATGGGGAGAAAGCAAAAAGCAAGAAAACAAACGTCCTTGAACGCTCGTCGCGTTCTGTGCGCCCGGAACGCGTTCGCGGCGCTTCCTTCTTTTGTTTATTTTTCTCCGGCGCTTCCTTCTTTTGTTTATTTTTCTCCGGCGCTTCCTTCTTTTCTTTATTTTTCTCCGAAGACCCTCTCTCTCTCTCTCTCTCTCTTTGTTAGCGTTATTTTTAGGTCGCGGTCGCTACGTCCGCGATGGAGATAAACTTTCTCCTTCGGCCTCAGTGTCCTTTCAGGAATATTTTTTTTATTTTTGCAGGCAAAGTTTTGAGATATCCATGCCCGTCCCGGAAACTTTTCGAGATAAGCGATGTCAAAATACATGGTGCCAATGGGGATTCATTTCGCAACGCACAAAAGTTTCAACTTAACCGATCTTTCGAGATATCCGTGTTCGAGTTAACGGGGGTTTACTGTATTTATTGAACTGGAAACTAAAAGTCACTGTGGGTGTGATTTACAGGCCGCCTAGGCTCTCAAATACGGCCGTTCTTGATAAAACTGGAAGATGTACTCCAGCATTTTTCTGCCACCAGTAAGAAAGCCATAATATGTGGTGATTTATCATAAACACAGCTGACTGCTCTGGTAATGAATATCCAAACCTTATAGCTTTGGCTCTTGGCCTCATATGGCTTTCATAACCCTATCATCAACTCAACCCGAGTGACCCATAGTTCCTCCTCTTCAATTGACCATATTTTGTCAAACTTGGATACGGAATCACTAGTGTTATCACCGAAAATGTTGCAAACCACTTTACCGTCTATATCATCGCTCCTAACCCTCAGCCCCTGTTTGATAGTACAGGGGCTGAGGGTTACAAAAAGTGAATTTTCAGAAAACCAGACAACTTATACAAGAAAAAGATTTCACTTAAACCGTAGTCAGTGATATGAACTACGCCTATAAACAGTTTTCCGATACCTTAAAGTGTAGCTGTGTTAAAGTAACTCCCATAGAATCTCTTATTTTACACACCCTATTTGCCCCTGAATGACCAGAAATACTGGATGTAATAAAACTAAGGGAACACTTGTGACAAAAGATGAGGAAAATAGGGATAGTAGGTACTACAAAGAACAATACAAAATTGCACGCAACCTATCACTTGCCTTAATGCGCAAACAAAAAAACAAGTATTGCAGCAACCGCATCTTGAAAGCAAAAGGAAATTCGAAAGAAATATGAAACATCATTAATTCTGTTACAAAATCGTCCCAGAAATGTCGCAGTAGTACCTGATCTCTGCATTCTAAATTGTAGCCAGGCAGTTCTTGCTGAAAAATACAATGATCTTTTTAAGTAGCGTGTGAATATCAAAATATTCAGAATCGAATTTGTTATGTCGGGTTCGCGGAAACAAACACTCCGTGGCGTCAACATTTATTGCGGGCCAGGACTAGCTCTAACAACGGTCTGAGTCCGACTTGATGTTGCACACGCGCAGCAGTGCAGAACGTGATGGCGCATGCATCCCTGGTTGCCAGACTGCTCGCCGCTGGCACCGCCAAGCGGACGTACTAAACACACGAACATAACACCCCTTCCCCCTAAGTTCAGGCTCAACACTCGGCCAGTGCCAGCACAAAGTCTCGCAGGCGGGATGGGGCTTTCCGAGCTCGCTGCGAACGGCGCAGGGTCGCTGGTTCAGGATCCCCCTCCAGTCCTTCCGGCGACGCTGGCCGTGGTGCGGTCGTTGGCACAGGTTGGGACATGGTTGTGTCGCCTGCAGAGGGTTCAGCCGTTGGCTGCTCTTCCAACGAACTCTCGGCTGGCTCATTGCTCACTTGCCCTGGAGGTATCCCTTGCCGAGGATAAACTTCCCTTGGTGGTGGCCCTTGTGTGGGGTAGACCTCTGGCTGTTGTTCTGTTGGTGCCGGTCCCTCGCTTGTGCAAGGCGCCATTGCCCGGCGCCGGAGCTGGTCAACGTGCCGCCGCAACACCCTGCCATCTGGGAGGGTCACTTCGTAGGAGATTGGCCCGGTCGCTCGGCCAATCACAGCGGGGACCCATGGGGGGCCACGGCCATAGTTGCGTGCAAATACAGGGTCCTCAGGCAGGAATGAGCGTGGCACTGGCAGCAGTCCTGTTTGCTGGGATGACTTGGCCGGAGCCCTGTCGGGATGCAGCCGGTCCAGCATGGTCGATACCCGGCGGCCATTAACAGTTTGGCCGGTGATCGCCCCGTGCTTGAGTGTGGAGTTACATGCTGCTGTAGCAAGAAATCTGCCAATCGCCGTGACCAATCTCCCTGCACAATGCGCGACAAAGCCTCCTTGGTGGTTCGCACCATCCTTTCAGCCTGGCCATTTGTAGATGGATGAAAAGGTGCAGATGTCACATGGCGGATCAGGTTGGCCTCAAGGAACTCCCGGAACTCGGCGGACGTAAATTGAAGCCCATTGTCCGCCACTACTGCGTCTGGAAGACCATGTGTTGCGAACAGCCTCCGTAAGGCGTTGATCACGGTGAGCGATGTCATGGATGACACTGCTATGACCTCCAGCCACTTTGAATAGGAGTCCACTATGATCAGGAATGTCTTTCCTTGGAACGGCCCAGCGACATCAATGTGCAGGCGACACCACGCCGCCCGGGTCGTCTCCCATGGATGGACTGGTGCTCGGGGCATCTCTGGCCGTGTTTCCTGGCAGGTAGAACATCGATGCCGCACCCATTCCTGGCCACCATACATAGCTGCGGGCAAGTGCCTTCATCCGAACAATTCCTGGATGTCCGGCGTGCAAGGCTTCGAGAATCCGGGACCGTAGCTTCAGCGGTATCACCACACGGTCACCCCACAGTAAACAACCTTTGTGGGCAGACAGCTCATGTTGCCTTGACACGAATGGTGTCAACTCAGAAGTGATGCTGTGCCTTGGTGGCCACCCCTTCCACACCCAGTTGAGTACACGAGACATGGTAGGGTTCCTTGCAGACTGTGTGGTGATGTCAGCGGCTTGGAGTGGAGGTTCTGGGAGCATGTCCAGGAGCATAATGGTCTCTGCTGGGGCCGGGTCGTCCTGGTGCTGTTGCATTAAGGGAATTCTGCTGAGGCTGTCTGCGTGGCCCAGCCGCTTGCCAGGCCGATGGAGGAGAGAGTACTGGTACCCATTTAGAAATATCGACCAGCGCAGCATCCGTGGTGACAACATCTGCGGTGTCTGACGGTCTGGGGTGAACAGCCCCAGAAGTGGCTTGTGGTCCGTGTGGATCTGAAATTGGCAGCCCCATACGTAGTCATGAAACTTCCTTACACCTGCGACCACTGCAAGCGCCTCCTTATCAATCTGCGCATAATTGCGCTCGGTGGTAGACAGTGTCCTGGAATAGAATGCGATAGGTGCTGCTTTCCCATCAGGCATGTGGTGACTCAGCACAGCTCCTATTCCGTATGGGGAGGCATCACAAGCCAGGATCAAGGGTTTCTTTTCATCAAAGTGTGTTAAGACTTGGTTGGATGCCAAGAGCTCTTTCACCGTATCAAAGGCTCTCTGTTGTGTTCGGCCCCAGGTCCACTTAGCATTCTTGTTCAATAGACGGTGCAGTGGTTCTGCAATGGTTGCCTTGTGGGGTAGGAAAGCATGGTATAAGTTGAGGTGTCCCAGGAATGCCTGTAGTTCAGTCTTGTTTGCAGGGCATGGGGCATTCATGATGGCCTCGGTCTTTCCCGGTGTCGGATGTATTCCCTCAGCGTCAACTCGAAACCCTAAAAAGTCTACTTGTGTCACACCGAGTTGGCATTTTTCTTTCTTGACCTTGAGCCCTACGGCTTGAAACCGCCGTAGAACGTCACGCAGGCGAACGAGCAGTTCTTCCTGTGAAGCTCCAGCAATAATCACGTCATCAAAATAAGCGATGACACCCGGTAGTCCCCTCAGGAGGTTTTCCATGAGACTCTGGAAGATGCCGGGTGCGACACAGACCCCAAACTGAAGCCTGCGGACGCGGAAAGCGCCCCGATGAGTTACGATGGTCTGGGCCTCTGCTGCTTCTTCGGTCACTGGCAGCTGCTGATATGCTTGTGCCAAATCAAGCTTTGCAAAGATTGTGGCACCTCCAAGGGCTGCCAGGAGATGGCTCACGACTGGCACTGGGTATGCATGTTGCTGCAATGCCCTATTAATCGTGCACTTGTAGTCTGCACAGATACGCACATCCCCATTTGCCTTCAAGGGCGTGACAATAGGTGTTTCCCATTTGGCTTGATCCACAGGCTCCAGCACCCCTTGTTGTATGAGCTTGTCTAGCTCGGTATCGATTTTCGACCGAAGCGCAAAGGGTACTCTTCTTGCCTTCAACCGCACGGGCATGACCTCAGGATTGAGTGAAAACTGCACAGGTGGTCCTTTGTAGCATCCCAACGCTCCATCAACACGGACCCAAATTCCTTAAGGATGTTACTGATCGCATGAGATGGCTGGGTGATGTGCTGCACTCCTATGATGTTGATGCCCAGGGCTGGGAACCAGTCCAGCCCCAGGAGGCTCTGACGCTCACCCTTGACGATGACGAGACGCAATAGGCCATCAAAGTCCTTGAATTTCACCCTGAACATGCCATAGCCATGCACTGCGATGCTGTTGGCCTGATAGTCCTTCATCGTGATATCCAGTGGTTTCAGGGCTGGCAAGCAACCATTTGGGAAGATCCGCCTGGCTGTGGCCTCAGAAATGAGCGAAAACGTTGACCCAGAATCCACCTCCATTGGGCATGGCTTGTCCTCGAGCATGACCTCCACATGTATCTTCCTCAGGGCCGGTGCGGGCACATTGTGGATAGCAGTCACGGTTTGATCGTCGCAGTAGGCAATGTTTGTGCGAGTCGTGGCCCTGACGCGAGGCGTCTTGCAGTCCGTCTCCGAATTCTGGCGGTAGTCCCGTGGCCTGCGGGACCGGCAGACTCGAAGTATATGACCCGTTTTTCCGCAGCCCCTGCACTGGGCATCCCGGAAACGGCACAGCCGCCGTTCGTGGGAGCCTCCGCAGCCAGCACAGAAGGCGCCTCCCGTTCCTTCCGGGTCGCTCCGCTGGTCTATCCTTAGGCGCAAGACGTCCTCGGCGGCGTCTTGCTCGTTGTCGATACCCGCGCTTGTCCCCTGGTGCACGGGCTCGATGCGTGGTGCGCTTACGCTTGGGCGGGAGTCGCGGCAGGCTTCCCGGTCGATGACCTCGGCAGCGATTGCTTCCTCGACAGCACTGGCGAGGGTCACTTCTTTTTAGCCAATAGTCGTTGCTTCACTTTGTCGCTCCGCAACCCGAACACAAAACGATCCCGGAGCGCAGTGTCGAGGGCGGTGAACTGGCAATGCTGCGCTGTGGTACGAAGGGCAGCGAGGTAGGCCGCCGCAGACTCTCCCTGTGCCTGGTCACGGTGATGGAACTCGTGTCGCCTCGCAAGCTCTGGAGGCTTCGGGGCCAGGTGCTCCCTCAGCGCAGTGAGGATTGTTTCGAGGGCCGTATCCCCGAGCGGGGCCGGCGCCACGAGCGCTTTGGCCAACTGGAACGTAGCGGAGCCGCAACGGCAGAGGAACGTCGCCCGCTTCTTCCCGGCATCTGTGATACCTTGCGCCTCCAGGAAGAATTCGAACCGCTGTGCGTAATCCTCCCAGTCCTCAGGTCGGGAGAAGTCGAAAGCCTCGATGTAGGCCTCGGTGGGAGCGGTGGCCATGCTGAGCGGCCGGGCGGAGTTAGCTTTCCTTGGCGGCCGCAGTGCCGCCGTCCTGCAGGAATCCCATCCTCGTCGCCACTGTTATGTCGGGTTCGCGGAAACAAACACTCCGTGGCGTCAACATTTATTGCGGGCCAGGACTAGCTCCAACAACGGTCCGAGTCCGACTTGATGTTGCACACGCGCAGCAGCGCAGAACGTGATGGCGCATGCATCCCTGGTTGCCAGACTGCTCGCCGCTGGCACCGCCAAGCGGACGTACTAAACACACGAACATAACAGAATTGAATAGTAAAGGCTACGAATCGAATTGAATATTTTCGAATACGAATATTTTTTATTTGATGCGAATTAAACAAGGATACTCGATCAAAAACCAACTGGAAATTCTTTTTCAGCAAACATAATTATAAAAAGTAGTCTTGTGCAAATATTAGATTTTGTATTCGAAGCGCATAGAGGTTTTGGCCGAATATTTTCGATTTGATTATCGAATAATTTTTTCACGCCTTTTTGCTATTATTGCATAATGCTTAGACGAAAACCCAGCTAAACTTGTGAACGTTGTTCCACTTGTTCATTTATAACCTAAGTTTAATCTATCTATATTTATGAACTGTGACCTCGGAAGGTCTGTCTTGGGATGGCAACTAAACGACGGATTTGACATAAAATGAATTGTATAGAGATGGCCAACTACACACAATTGAGTGAATTTACAAATCTTGCTATATAAAATATTACTTCTTTAATCTCGAGTAAAAAAAAGAATGAATCGCGCATGATGAACGCAGGTTTGCAAGGGCATCTCTGCCTAACAGTTTAATTTTGAAACTTTGACTACAGTGTAGATATACACATCCACAAAGTTTCCATTTATTTTCGAATACAGCCGGCACGCGTGCGCCACCTCGTTTTCAATGTATGCTTTTCTTTCAAGGATGCAATTGCGATATTCATACTTTCCCAAGTGTTGATCGCTGCGGGTTAGTCCCGTTGAGTGCGCTTTTTACGGAGCACTGATTTAATGCAGAGAAGCAACAGCCGTGGAGCTCGCTTCCGCGGGTATTGCTTCTCCACAGAGCACCGGTGCTCGGTAAGAAGTGCACTCAACGGGACTAACCCACCGTGACCAACACTTAGAAGAACGCAAAAAGTGCAGTTCTTCTCGAAGCGAATATTGAAAAGTGTATTATTCAAAACTACTATTTGAAATTCCGAATATTCGCACAACCCTAATAAAAAGGTTAATTTTATTATGGCAATAAAAAAAGTGTCACACATGTGACTGATAAAGAGACAGATAAAGTAATACTAGTAAAACATCATTCAAGGTATGAAGTTAGAGAATGTTGTCATGAAGAAATGCAAGTTGTTCCACGTGTTCTGAGAGCAGTGATGCCCTTCTGCTGGTCACTATTCCCCCAGAAACAGGCGCTCGCTAGACACACTTGTGGTTGCTATGGCTAGGTACCTTCTTGCAAGTTGAGCCAACAGGGGGTATCACCACCACTTGCAAGGACCCTCCTCCCGGGATAGGACGTCTTGGCGCAAGTAGCTTGCTACCTCTTCTTCAG
Organism: Ixodes ricinus; assembly: GCA_037355805.1. NCBI lineage: Eukaryota > Metazoa > Arthropoda > Arachnida > Ixodida > Ixodidae > Ixodes > Ixodes ricinus. The sequence continues at coordinate 135,655 of JAZHYW010004362.1, forward strand.
CTTGTGTCATTGAATGCTGCTTTTGTTTAATGAGGCATTCGAAGTTTTGCCACAGCGCTGACCTGGATGGAACTTCAGGGGCAGTTTGTGTCTCGGAGATTTGTTGCGCCTCCTCAACTCCCAGGTTCTTCAACCAGTTCCCCATTGACCTGTCCTCTTGGTAGACCCCTGCCTTGAACCTTGGGTCTCGGAGCATTGCCAAGCTTGCTACTTGGCCAAATTTGTAGTGAGGAAAGCTTGTCTTGAGGCACTTGGCCAGGTTAGGTGAGAACGAGGAAGTTACGGTCTGCTGGCTGATGGAGCTGTTCAGGCATGGCAAGGAGGCAATACAGGATGGGTATTGGGGCTGACAATGTTGGGTAGCTGTCAGCTCCAGCATTGGTCGTTGCTTCTTCTACTGGCTTCAGAGGAGCAACACAATCACTCAATTCCCTCCACTCTGTTCCGGCGAAACCTTCAATAGGCCCAGCTTCAGATGCAAGGTTACTGCTTCTCTTA